>VXAB01012953.1:0-71908 GCA_013399175.1 Odontophorus gujanensis
CTACAGAGATCCTCTCCAGCAGGAGGAAAAGTATACATTCATGTCAGAGTAGGTCAAGGGAAGGGCCACAAAAATGCTGAGAGGGCTGGAGCATCTACCCTATGAGGAAACATTGTGGGAGCTGGGCTTGTTCAATCTGGAGAAGAGAAGGTTCTGGTGGGACCATCCAGTACTTAAATGGAGCTTATAAAAAAGATGGAGAGAGACTTTTATATGGTCTGTTAGCGATAAGACATAGGAAAAAAAAATAAAAGAGGGAAGATTACATTAGATATTAGGAGGAAGTCATATATTCAGAGTGGTGAGGCAATGGATCAGGTTGCCCACAGAAGTTGTGTATCCCTGGAATTTCAAGAATGGGCTTTGGGAAATCAGGTCTAGTGGGGGGCAACCCTGCTCATGGCAGGGGTTGGAACTGAATGGTCCTTTATGCCCCTTCCAACCAAAGCTGTTCCATGATTCTATGATATTTTTGTTGCATTGCTAAGCTGGTTTTAATGAGCTATATTACTGATGTTGCTATAACAAGGACTGCTGCATGACAAGCAGGCAGCTGAATCCTTTTAAATAAGGGCAGATAATTTACCTATAAATATAGAAAATAATTTTCAATACTCACCCTCATAGGGCCTGGAGCATATGCTGTCTGCAGTTCCATGGATTTTCCACTGGCTTCCTTTGTCCGATCCTTTGGACAACCTGATTTTCTTCCCCTTCCCTTTGCCATAGTTGAGAAACAAATTCTTGCCTTGGATTGAAAGTGCTTCATCCTTACATTCCCATTTCTGAAGCTCACTCGTCCTGTTGCATGTTTCCAATGTGATGGCAGCCTCATCTTCCTTGGCGAGTACTCCCAGGCACAGCTTCATCCCCATGCTCAGCAGCTGCGTGGCTGAGATCCACCTGAACCTCTGCAACTCATTGTGTTCATCACACATGGCAGTGATGACTGAGCTGCTGTTTTGAGCTTGGGCACAGAGCTTGCTATCTTCATTATACATTAAGAATATTACACTATCTATAAAGCAAAATCAGAATGCAATTTTTTAGGAGAGTTGCTATAGAAAATAAGTCATTTTCTCCCTATGTGACAGTCTGCTGTAACAAAAATCAGACATTCAGAGAAAGAAATCCAGAGAGTTTTATCATCAGTATGAAGGATATCCATCACAATGTTCTTAAGATTCATGCAATATAGAACAGAATTTTCCTCTTCACACTCCTCCTAAAAGAACACTGTTCTCAAAATGCCATTCAAAAATGACCTCTATTAGATTTCATGAGTTCTTCAAACTTTCACCACCACATAGCATATTAAACAGGTTTTAATTATGTGAGTAAAAGGCTTCTTGCGTTAAAGGTGTGAAGAAAGGTTTTCATACTCGATATTTAATCATTTTTACATTTGGCCCAGATTGACACTGTGTTTTGCAACTCAACAAACAAGTGCAACACTTTGCGTCTTTAGTTAATAATATCTGGAATTTTTGGCAGCCATACCATAAGTCATTTCTTCACAGTCAGAGTTCAGCTTGTGCTTTTCTTGGGAGGGAAACCACAAATTGCAACATCATCACTTCAGTTCTGAGCACAGGATAACTGTCCTCTGTGCCATTAATAGCTACACTTGTAAATAGAAATGTGAAGCACTGCACGACAGGGCTTTGTTTCTGAAGACCAACTGTAGAAGTGGGCAGAATTTCAGCCTGCTCCAAACCTGAAATATTTTTGCTGCTGGACTTGTATCCCTCAGCTCCTCTCAAGTGACAGCAGCATGATTCAGCTCACTCTGCTGTGCCACGGAGCTTTACTGCCACCCCAGCTTTCTTACCAGGAGAGAAATAGATGGGGTTCATAACCCCACATCCAAGGACACCAGGGAGCAAACTGCTGTGGTGACATTCCTGTAAAAAGCTGAAGATCTGAAGAAGCAGATGGCATTCTCCCTGGCATAGCTCTGCTGCTGCAGAGGTGCTTCAAGCTAGCTTAGAGCCAGCTAAGGCTTGCCCAAAAACTTGCAAGGAGAAATTCACTCACGGTGGATTAGACCAGGATTGCTATCTCATCTCTGCTGCTCTTCTTGCAATCGCACAACACTCCCATCTGTTCTCTAACTGGGAGCTTCCTGGTGAAAGTACTGCACACACCAGCTTCTCAGCATGAGAAGTGTCTGAAATCTATCGGGCAGCAGCTTTTAAGGTCCTTCCTAAAACTGTCAGCTAGGAAATAGGATTCCAGTAAACAAGTCTATGAGAAATGGCCACACGAGCTGAGAAAGAAACTCAGTGCAGACATCAGCCAGTGGCACCATGCGTGCTGAGAGGAAACTGCCTTGTGCCCCTGAGCTGATTTGCCTTCCAGTGGAGTACTTTCAGGACAGCTATGTCCACACTCAGCTGGCTGCTTTTCAGGAGTCAGCACCGCCTCACCCACACCCGTTACTACTTTTACTTATATGCCTCCCTGAAAACTGGATTATGGAAACAATGTCTATATAAACATCACTAGATTTAAAAGTTGAAATAAACTATTCCGAATTACATGCTGGGCTGCAAATAGATCTAAACACACTGTCCATGATGACGGATGTCAGAAAAGCAGGAGAAAGATCGCTTGTAAAACTCTGTACTCAGCAGAGGGCAAAGACTTACCAGATGCTTGCAGAGATGTACTAAAGGAAAAGAGAAAAATCACAAGAAGGTAAACAGCCATTGCAGATGTTCCACTCCTTTCTCTCCTCCACCTCTAACTCCTGCTGAAGAAAACCCTTCTGCACAGACCCAGATTAACAAATCCTTCTTGGTTTTCAGACTCAACGGATACAGGGAAGTTCTGGTCTGAAAATAAGGAACCAAATCACATCACATACGTAATTTTGAAATAATACCTCAATGAATAAGCTTTATTTTCTAAGCTATTTTCAGTACTGAACACAAGAGTCTTCTCTTCCATTGATGTTAGTTCTAAGAGGTCACATTTTAGTGAATATTTCTGGAAACAAGCCTTACACCTCAGGATCATTATTTTTAGGATTAAGCTGACATTAATATCTCCCTAGTGTGATTAAAAAAAAAAAAAAAAAACAACGCCAACCTGTCTGATACAATAAATGATGAAGAAAAAAACAGAATGCAATATGGTATCATGAAAAATGGCTAGGAAAACCAGGTAAATCAAGTAAATAGTTATGAAGTAGAGGGGAGAGAAAAAAAATAGAGCTGCAAAAGCAGAACGTCTTTTCTTCAAGAAGCACCTATCCCATCTTTTGCTCTGTTTTTGACATGTACAGGAACAATGAACCCAACCTGGCAGCCACAGCTGATGAAATTCAGAAAATAAATGACACAATTAAGGGAAAAATATAATCTGCCACTGGAAAATAATAGATTTTCAATTATTGCTAAAGATTAAAACCAAACTGGTAAGGAATACTGCCACATTTTTCATCCATCTGGTCTGTGAAAGTTTTCACATCCTAAAGTACATTCTGATTAGACGTTCTGACAAAACTATGCTGCCTACTTTGAAAAAAAGCCTCTTCATTATGGTATGTAAAATAATTAGAAATAGATAAAAGTTGAGGAAGAGAAAAGGCACTCGTTCTTGTGATAGGTTTATAATACTTTTTGGATTCTTAATTACTTGAATATGGCCTTTGGAAAATCTCCAACCCCGTATCTTCAGGAAAGGCTGGTTTGGGATAAGTTCCCTGATATTCTATTTACAGAAAGTACCCGTTAAGGTCCTTCAGTGCTATGGGAGCTAGAATAAGACTTTCCCTGAAAAATTGCTGCTATTGTAGGTAAAGGAGGTCCTGGATACCCACATGAAGATCTGAGACCCTGTTTCTGCTATTCTGACTCAGATGCAAATAAATAACACACTGGGCCTAAAAAAGACCACAACGAATTAGAGCAGATCAAGAATTACAATGCTGAGAGAAAACAATGGGACCAGCAGGCAAGAAAAAGGGACCAAAAAGTAGGAAAGAACTGGAGAATGAAAGATTGTTATCAATCACTTGCGGACAGAAGCAGAAAAAAGCATACTACGGTCAGTTTCACCACCATGGTTTTCTAGAAGACCCTGTCACAGTCCAAAAAGAAAGATGACAGCAGAGAGGCACTCCACTCAGAAAAGCAACACTGAGTTTCGTGTTGAGTCAGCATTGTTCCTTTGGCAATCTCTGCTCCCAGGCAGGAAGTTACACTGTGCAGATTCACTATCTTCTCCCTGAAGCCAGAGCTCTTCTGCAGAAAAGAGGAAACAGAAACAAAGCACAAGAAACGTAGCAGGATTAAAAGAGGTGGCAAGGCAAACTTTTACATGCTATATCAGTGATAACCATAAAGTCATTCTGCAGTTGCTGCCACAGAAATGAATAGGTCCTTCCATGCAGGTTCTACAAGATACTTCCCTAAAGAAGTTTAACAATTCATTTTTGAATAGCACCACTATAAATATCTGGAAAAAAAAAAAAAGGTGATCATTTTCATATTTAAGATTTCTACCCAGAATCCTCTCATATAGAGCATAATCACAAAGCTTCCAATTGAGGAAAAGGCTTTTTTAATGCCAAAACTAAAAATCTCAGTAGAAATATTCTCTACTAACAAGTAAATAAACAAATGGAGGGAACAAGCTATTCATTTCTGTAGATAGGTTCAGAATGTATTGAAAGAACAACAAAAAGTACCTGGCATTTTCATGCTATATTTTCTGGATACATGATCATCTTGATTTTTCATTCATGTACCTAAACCACCAAGATGAAACGTAAGAAAGCCCAGCAGAATCAGAGAGCTGTGGATATGAAGTGTTAAGGATCACCTAAAAAGTCTCTTTTGCTTCTCTATCCAGCCTTTCCCTTTCATCTTTTTGATCAAGAATATTTCAGAAAAGCCAGGCCTAAGTAGTAGCATCTACTCAGGACACAAAATAAGAGACCACAAAAGCAACAAGGATGCTCCTGAGAAAAGACTGCTTCTGTAAGGAATGCTTGTAGCAGAGAATGGCTGGAAGAAACGGTGATATGACAATCAGTAAGAAGATATACTGATTTTATTCACACAAAAGGAGTAACACAGATAGTTTCCCTAGCCCAATCTTGGAAACTTTTCTAAGTATTCAGTTGCTTGTCAGGAACATGATAGCTTAGCAGCAGGAAAGGAGGACATGTTGCCAGATCACCAAACATTTGGTTAAACCACTGCAGTCCAGCTCAGTTTTGGAAAGATGGAAATAACAGGAGAATGTGGAAAGAGAAATTCAGTTTGAGAACCACTCTCCTCAATCATTCTTGAAGCTTTATATGACCAAAGAAACGATGATTTTTAAAATCTTGTATTCTGGCTAATGGGAACTATGTAGAAACAAACAAACAAAAATTAAAAAGACTACAAGTCCATTTAATCTCATGTTAATTAGATATTGTTTAAAATAATCGTTAAGTTCTCTGCTTTCCATTCAAAACTTGAAAAACTATCATTATTGTATACATCTTGTAGAGCGTATCAGTGTTCTTAAGCTAACTAAATTGAACTTGAATGATCTTCTGTGCTATAAATGACACTGCTTTCATGTTTGTTCTTTCTCATAGGAGATTCGCTAGAATCCCATTTTATTGCAGTTGGAGGGACAGTAAAGCATTCAGCTTAAATATCATATTCCTCTGAAAATCTTACATGTCTTAGAGTAGAACAGAAACAGCATTACACAGAAGCAGCTGCACCTAATGCCAGCTATTAAGTGGCATTCAATTCAGAATGGGTAAATGAATTTGGAACAAGCCAGGCTCCAGGAGCTGGGTTCCCTCTCTGTCAGTCTCTAGCTGTAGAGATGTACCTACAAAGTAAGACAGATTATGAGGAAATAAAACACCTCCTCAATCTTCATTTTCTTTCCAATAGTATATTTGCACACACACACCACAAAATGTTCTCTGGAAGCATTGTTTGGTGTGATCTGAGGCCTTTAGGATTGCAGAGGGCCTCAGAACAGGACTGAACTTCTTTTGGATAGAGATTGCACTGTTTTGTTTTTGCACAACAGCCAGTGCAATGAGGCTGGGATTCCAATCACGGCATCTTGGCATTTTGCTGTCCCTTTCACATGCCTTCTTTTCTATTTCAATAGTATCTTCAATATCATTAATCAAAGTCAGTCAGGAAGTTTCTGGATTGTAAACGACACCAGGTGGGATGAAGAACCATTAGAAGTAATAATCCTCAAAAAAGACATGCTTGAACAAATGTGCATTAAAAAAGGAAATAGCAGAAGAAATAACTTCTTATTATCAGAAAAGGAGAAGAGCAGAAAGAGAAAACAGACTCCAGAACAGATTTTCCCATCTTAGCTGCATGAATATACAACTCCAGATTTTTACTAGATCATTCAGCTGGCATTTTTGATTTGGTTCTAAGCATATAATTCATGGATAGATATAGGAAAATACAGTTATTATTTGATCACTGTTTAGAATGGAATGTCTCCACGATTGTGTCTTCTCCTACTTAAGTTTATCCTGTTACTGTCTTACATAGGCAAGACTATACAATGAAAAACTATTTAAAAATCAAAGCTAGCTACTGTTTCTTCCACAGAACAAATCTGAAACCACAAAATCAAATCTGATACACCTTTATATGTGAGTGAGGAATCATGCATGATTTGTGTTTTATAAGATACAGAAAAATTAGAAATATAAACCTCAAATTTGGAAATCTAAGAATTCTGTAAATGGTAACTGACCTGTGAATTTTTGAAAGGAAACAAAGTCAGTACTAACGGATGCATTGGTAAGGCTAAATTGTTCCTGACTTCCAGTAAACACCTCACAAATCAATGCCATTTATTGAGAGGGTATAGAAGAGCAACGGGTGATTACGAAAAGACACTGCTCCTACAAACCTTTAGAATACAAATTGGTAATGTTCCTCCCCTTCCTCAGTAATTGTGCTTAGGAATTTTTGCTGTTAACTTTATTACCTCTCCCAGACAAGTCCACTTGTAGGCAGCAAGAACGTCAACCAATCATGCTTCTTCCATTTCAGTGGCCTGCCTCCCATATTAAACTGATCAAATCTTAGAAGAGATAACCTACAGTAACTAAATATTTTGTTCTACACATTGTGTGAAATCACAGGAAGTGGAATTTTGCCATGAAAGGATTATTTTAGTCTCTTGGTTCAAAGAAGATGCCCAAACACAGGTTTGTTACCTAGCAACTAGCAACGTTGTAGTTATAACACTGGGAGTACTTGAAAGTTGGGAGAATTAGAGATGTTTGTTGAAAAGCTTGGAGATTCTGTGCATCACTGCATAGTCTGAAATGAATTTAGTGCAGAAACTTCAAATCTTGAAAACTGTCTTAAGCGGGTCTACCTAAATTTCACTTTCTTTACTGCATCCATTTCTACTGTTTGGTTTAATAATTGGCGTTATCTTTTTTCCTAAGATTATGAAATCTGAAATCTTACACAAGATAGCTATGAAATAACGACACACACTGAAATTAGCTAATACAGCATTTGCACTGAGAAAATAGCTTTGGTTTAACTGTAGTTGCATAATTTTATTAAAACAAGGCACATTTTAATACATTACATTTTACATTACATATTACATTAATTTTATTATACTATAGTGTCGCATGTTCATTCCGTTCTATGTTGGTCACAAGATCCTTTGTGTCTCCAGTTCCATCACTATTAAAATACAAATTGTTCTCAAAGCTGTCATTTGCTGACAAGTGACTCTTCCTTCTTTTGTAGAAGAGATAGCCTGCAAGGCTGCTTCCAACAAGGATGATGATGACAACAATAACTACAACTCCTGTTTTTCCATGGCTTAGAGTAGGAGCCTCCTCATGCTTCGTCATTGCTGAAAACAAATACAAATATGTTGATTTTAAAAGGCTAGCTGCATTTCATATCACAAATCATTATTTTACATTTTTGTTTGGATACTCAATTGAGTATATCATATTCTACTAGGAAATAATGTGCTCTTAGGAAACACACTTGGAAAACATAGGGAAGTGTAGAAAAAATAGAAAATCCTACAGAAAATGTAGGTTACATAATATAGAATATGATTTTTATTTTATTTTTTATTATCTCCCACTGGATAACTTTTTGTTCACCTGAAAGAAAATAAGCAAATATCCTTACCCTTTGTAGGCATTTCACCTGGTGGCATTTCAGCTGATGGCAGCACTTCAGTTGCTGGTATTTCAAAACATTGAAGAAGAATTATGTTATTACTACATTTTTCTTTATATTAAAATTACATGATTTGAAAAATCATAGTGAAAGTCATATTCCGAAAAATTTATGGTAATACAGATCTCACACAAAGCTCTATACATATATTAAAACTCAAAGTACAATGGTCTATTGTGCTACTCCTTTCCTTCAAAGTGTCTTAGCATTTATGTCCAAACTAAAATGGCTGTAGACCATTTTAAATTAAGTACTTGGACCATGAAATCTGGCTTGATGGGCAAAAATGGACCCATTTTCTTGTATGGACATAAAATCAATGCATAAATCTTGAATCAGTGCATCATGTTTCATTCTGATGAAGATGAATCCTGGAAGTGAAATTGTTTTTACTGGACCCTTCACTTAATTAGCAATCCAACAATATTTGCTTCTTAGGATTTTCAAAACTCTTTTAATCTGTCAGCTCAGCACTACCTATATTTCTCTATACCTAGCTCTCTGAAGTAAAATTAGAAATGAATATTTGGATGCTTCCAATACTTTCTATCAAGAAAAAGTATCCACTAATACTGTTAATTATAAAATGCAGCTTGTTGCTTATACTACCTACTTGTTTACAAAAATAAGCTAGATTATTTATGTAGTAGCGCAGCTCCAGAATTTCAAGTTGATAAAGTAATAATTATTTCAGTAAATGGAACAGCAAATAGCATCAATTTTACAGGAAAATTTCAGTCACAGTTTTGCATTTGCAGCCTTTTCAGAAAGCAGCAAACATAGCAAGGAACAGCAAATCAAACTAAGTTTAATGATGCATCTAACACTCAGTTTATCACTACCACAGTTTTGCAAAATTCTGCTGACCTAAGCTGCATTTCTACATCAGTGTAAGACTCAATTGAGTCCTGTCCCTCAGTGAGGGACTACATAGTCCTTGCATTTTTCATGTCATTTGCCATGGCATTTCACTGACTCCATAACATTCCAGCTCAAGGATCTCTATCAGTTGAAGCTAATTGTAACTGTCTTTCACCTGTTTCAATTCTCAGAATTGGCTTAGTATCAGAACAGGTGAATAACACTGTCAGTAATTAGAGGAGATCTGAATTGTTGAAAAGAAAGGGGTGGCCATTAATTGCAACATTTGTTGTCTGCCTCTATGACTACTTCAGTTAAAGAATTAAAATAAATTGCCTTTTCATTTTCCAGGCACAGTGTAAACAGACTGTAAATTCTGAATGGACAACTAAACCCAACAGTTCTGTAGTAATTCCTGTGAAAGATACAGTCACCACTACTAGCATCTGAATAAGTCATGAAAATACAGCATGAAAGCAAATTCTTAGAAAGGACAGTAGAATTTCTCATTTCCAGTATTTTAGAGGAAGTGAACAGCTCAGCCCCTAAGTGTATTTTGTTCCCCTACGAGTAAGACATAGTTGATACAGTAATACAAGCTGGAAGAAATGTCTGGTACAAGTTTTAGCAAAGCGTATGCCCGAAATGTGCCAAATTTGTACATTCTTATTTCATATTATTACATACAAACTGTGCTATTTGGCTTAGTTTTTCATTTATTTATCTTCTCAAAACAGCACAACATAGAGACAAAAGGTCCAAAATTGATTGTCAATTCACAATTCAAAAAAAATCAATTAACTGAAGCACTGCTTTACACTGGGAAATAGCAAACACATGAGCCTGCCAGAAGGAAACAAGCAAAGGGTATAAAAAGAAGGGATTTCCTGAGGAATATATTTCCAAATAAACTAATTTTTGTGTGCAAAGAACATTAACAACATGATAATTGAACAACTGTCAACACAGGATAGACAGATTTGTAAAGTGTATACACTAGGAACAGAAGAGATAAGAACAGAATCTTTTCAAAACAATTCAATAGGATCTGGAATGCTAATCAATCCTTCCACTTTCTGACAAGAGTTATTCTTTCTTTCTGTTGGTATGCAAATATGGTTCTCTTGGCATTTATAAAAACCCATAACACTCAGCTAAAATGCACTGTGTGCAAAAGTCATCTACAAATACTAACACACAATAAGAATACTCTATATATTAAAAAAATATATACAAATGTAGCACTTACTTTTTAGCTTCTTACAAACATAGCCTTTGTAGGAACTGCAATAGATATTATTCCAGTATCCAGAGTTCGCATACATTTCAACACAGTGCTCATTTTGTTGAGGGGAAGGCTCTCCTGTATTCCAGTTGACAAAATTCACTGCAGTGTTGTCTAGCCACAGCCATTCTCCTATGTGGGAAAATATTGAACATGTTAAAAAACAAGTCAGTATTCACTTCCTGCTCTGCATTTATTGCCTTCCTGAGAAATCTACTGGTTACTGCTGGATTACTAGCTTTCCCTATTACCTTTTCTAATTTCCATTTTTTTTCTTAACACATATCTAACAGTTTATAGCAATCGTTCATCAAAAAAAAAAAAAAAAGTCAAAATTAAGCAATTACCATCCACATTTCTGTACATTCCAGTCCAAAAAGTTGATGTTTTCCCTTCTAGTGGTTCAATTATATATGTCAGAAAGCTGGCTTCAGCTGAATCTTCAACTGATACCAAAGAGGCACCTTCAAGACACAAAAAGAAAAAAAGATCTCCAAGTTTCACAGTGCAATGCATTCTCTTTGTCATGAAATGTCCATCTTATTTTTACCACAGATTATCTGTACCAAGTTGATTTTGAAATTCAGAACAAAAGCTAACTTTTGATAATATCATATGAACAACTCATGTATTTTTGTAGATGTATTTCTTTTCATTTCCAAGTCATTGCACTTGCACTATTTTCTAATCACTGGGAAATAGCAACAAAACTGAACAACAGCTCGAAGAAAAATAAAAGCCAAAATGTTATACAATGAACATTTCTACTGATGTTTTAATATGAAAAAGTCTCTAAGCAAAATCACAAGATTAAAGTAAAAAGTAGCTGTATCTTCAGTCTGTGCAAAATTTATCTTTACATATTGATGACTAAATATTTTCCAAGCCTTTATATAGATCATGTATAGCACACCAGCTGGCTTTCTGAAGTACAATCAGTAGTGAAACTCTTCAACTAGGTCTTGTTTATTTTCCTATATTCTCACTGCAGTCATTAGAGAAAGAAAGATCACTCTGGTCATCTGTTGCCCAGGTAGTATGGTAGATATCCTGTTAGTCATTTACATACAACAACAGGCACTCTGCCATAATGATTCATCCTGTTTGATGCCATAGTAAAGTCAAGACATCACAGCATGGAGCTTGCAGTGTGCCAGCAGAGAGAATGAACTGTAACTTTGTATGAAACGTCTTTAAACACTGAATAAAGACCATCTTAAGCTCTCTTTCATGTGAGGCTAAAATCCAGTCAATACTGCAACAGCTGCTTTGATTGGGCTACTGAATATTTGAAGGTGTTTTTCCTGAGGTAAGGAAAACAGAGTTGAAAAGAATAAAAATATAAAAGAAATTTGGATCACTGTTGAGCTAGTGATGAATTCTACTATGATTCCGAATTCTATTATGCATGAGATATATCTGGAAAATGCTCAACTGCAAACCAAAAATAGAGGGCAAGTAGGGACAGCAAAGTACAGGAGAACATGGAACCTTCCTCTTTTTTCACTGCAGTCTTCATGTTTTTCTACTTGTTCTTCTTTTGCAGAATGATTCAGATATTTTGTTTCTGTTACATTTGTCACGAAAAACTCCTCTACACATCCTCAACACATAGAGACAATAGCAGAGGGGGTACCCCAAGCAGTACCTTTCCTTGGCTATTCCAGACCCATCCGCCCACCAAAGCCCATTCTTTCCAAGCCCAGAGGAGCAAGGGGAAGAACTCAAATTATGGACTCAGAGAAAGGTACATTCCGTTCAGTTCTGTCCTATAGCCACTACGTAACAGCCTCAGCCCCAGAGTTCAGGCATGAAAGACATGAAGGCAAATAAATGGCAAGTAGTCTACCAGTCAACATCATGCCCTGACAGCCACAAGGGCCCACCATATCCTGTTGCACATCATGAAGAGAATAGGGAGCTAGTCAAGGAAGTGACTGTCCCACTCTGCTCTACAGTGATGCCACCTTACCTTGGACACTGAGTGCAGGCTTGGGCACCACAATATAAGAAGGAAATTAAACAATCAGCATTCAAAACAAGAATAATTAAGGTGCAAATCAGATCAGATATGCAAAGGATAAAAAGCTCCAATAAACCAAGATTTAGTGATTGCTATTTAGTGATGAAGTTAACTAACTCATAGCAGGGACAAAGTTTCCTCTTCACTGATCTCCACTCCAAGCCACATAGCTCTTCTAATGCCTGGTACACATGAAAGACAATGGTAGACAGCTAATCTTCATCGCCTCCAAAATCAGGTTAATAGTTGGATATAACTGTCCTGTGGACCTACACTTGGACCTTGAAATCACAAAACTGAAGTCACATGTTCAGCTTTGCACAGAGAGAAAAAAGAAAGATGTGCTCTTTAATTGGCAATAGTTACCCAGTCGTAGACATTCTAAAGATGCCTGAGCCCAGTTTCTTGTCGATGAAGATTCTATATAGTAACAGTGACCCCGGAAAGGGATCCAAGAATGGTGTCCTTCTGATTCAGGGCACTTTCCTGGAAGCTGAGGGGGCTCAGTAGGAGCTTGAACTGTATAAAAAAAAAAAAAAAAAGGAAAGGGGAAGGGGAAGAGAAAACAGAAAAAGAAAGGGAAGGAAAGAATTTACAGATTCACTGTCTTATACCTTCTTTTATCACAAACAGATTATTCTAATAGAACATAAGAAAATTCGTTCAAGTATTTAACAAAATGTAAACTTGGCAGTCTGTAGCGGTTTATGAACAAAAAGTACTGCAACTGCAGTCTTGAGAAACATAATTTATCAAAGAACTCAAGCACACTGTTAAACTTCAACACATTCTTATCTCTATTCTTTACTCACAGCCACAGCTAAATTAGGGGTCACATGAACTTGGCCATATGGGTTGTGACCTAATGCCTTAGAATGCAGAATGCATTATCAGTAACAGAAGTTTTTGGTAAAAAGCAGAAGAAAAGGCTTGAAGGAGCACACGTAAACATCTCAGCAATTTTGGTGTAATTTGTTGTACAGTTATAAACGAAAAACTTGAATAGCTGCAATGAGCAAACACTCCATGCAACTGCTTATGGCTTGGTCACTCAGCCATTCCTCCTTAACACCAAACCAGCGTGACCTTTTGATTCACTACATTTGATTCTTGAAGTTTTTCCATTTTTTACATGATAATATCAGAATAAAATTGAAATATATATATGACTATTAATGTAAAGCAATAGCTATTCATAGTCACACTTTTTTAATAAGTGATGACCTTAATTTTAAGGCAGATCCATACATTGAATTAAATTTAAATAATTTCATTTGTTTAGTTCTTGAAATAAAGCACAGCACCTTAATACATATCAGCATACCACCTAGCACAGTGAACTCTAACTAGACAATCGATACAATTAGAATAGTTAGATTCCAGTTGTTACCATCAGGCTTTTTGCAAACAGAGAAGTAACTTTCATTGCAGGATCCTGTCTTCCAGGCTCCAGAAATGTCTAGATAAACACAGCCTATTTTTTGCTTTGGCTCCCCTTCAGCCCATTTAGTATACATCATTCTCCAGTTATCAATCCACTCATAACGACCATTAGTCTGAAAAAAAAACCAAAACAAAACAAAAAAAAACACCAGGAATTTACACTTCATCATTAACTCTTTATTTGTTAGTCAAACGTCTGTTACGAGGATGCTTGTACAAGTTTTTATTTAGGGCAAAAAAATGATTATCAGCAAAAAGAAGTGCAGAGTAAGTGGCACTGAATTAATCTTGAACTCAAAACTGTTAACTTGGGTGTACAAATAATCTCATTTAAAATAGTTTTTAGGAGTTAAGTCAGAAGAGTAATTTTTTTCCTCCTTGGGTTTCAAGAAATATAGAATATTTTAACTTAAGGTGCATTTATCTCCCACCTAAAGTTGTGAGAATTGATTAATTTAGTTTATTAAGTATGAAAAAAAATACATATTTATTTATTTAAGAAATAGTATATTATGTTCTCTAGTTCTTACTTCTTTTGTGTGTTAAACCAAATGGAGGGAATGAAGGACAAACCTGTCAAGCAGTAAAGGTGGACTTTAATACAAGAATGTACCTAAATACCAAAGAACTGGGAGAGAGCAGACAAATAAAATAAAATAAACCAATTATTTAATTATTTGGCTAACAATCCTCAAAACGTTGGAAGTCATTGTAACAGAACCAATGTTACTTTAGAACAAATGATTTTCACTATACATCTTAAAATATGTGGATTTTATCTCAAACATTATACACTCTCTACAAAGAGACGATTCAAAATGCTAGCCTGGAATGCATTGTTTGCAAGTACATATAATTTAATATCACAGAAAAAGTGTTAAAAGTATGTACACTATGCACAATTTATTAAGAGTAATGGAAGAGTAGAGATCTCTACCTGTAGATCTGACAGTATAAAAAATATTTAGAACCAAGATATAAATTAATAAGTTAAAAATATGAACAGATAATAAGACTTTGCACTTTCTGATTTGTCCATAAGAAAAGCAGCAGCATGTTCAATTAGTTGTGATGTCCTTACCACATTACTGTTAAGACCAATCCATATAGGCACCCCGTACTTTAATATCTTTAGCCACAAGAATGAATGACTGTAGGGGTCTAAGATGCTGGAAAGGTCAAACTGATGATGATTGCAGTTTTTTCGTGCATCCTCCCATGTCATTTTGGTATGGATGAAGAAATAACTACTGTTACCATAACGAATAATGCTTGATGGGTCTGCAGTTGTAGAAGGGAGAAACTCAGCATCTGTATAATAAAGGAAGAAAAAAAGGCTCATAAACTAGTTCAATGTGTGATCATGATTTGATTGTAATCGAAAATAAGATAAAGCAACCTGACTCTTTCCTCGATTTCATATTCCCTGATCAGCAAGGGTTGAATGTGCCATTCTTTAGACCAGATTCTGTAGTAAAAATCAAGTACAGAGCTCTCAAAAGGAAAAGTGCTGCTTAGAACAACCCATGACAAAGAGTAAAGGAGCATTCTGTATAATCCTCCAGAATAGTATAACTTAAATGAATTGGGAGTAGAGTAGGTCACAACTTTTCATCAGTAGAAGTGCTTTGCAGAGACTGTGTTGTCTTCAAGAGATCTCTTTGCCAGAAAACTACAAAACAGACCAACTCTTACAAATCAATCTGGTATTTAAATCCAGGTTTTCACTGTTTTTAGTTTCCCTTTTGGAGGCAAATCAGCTCAAGTTCATTGTGAGTGAGTTAGATTCACACTCTAGACAGTTCATATGGCTTGTACAATTCAGTATTTCCCATAATGCATTATAAAAGTCAACATGTTCAGAAAATGACTGACAAAATCATGGAACAATTATAATTTTGATGTATTTCTGATATATCAGTTTCTTAAAAGGCATTGTTGCAAGCACGTACCACCCTTACAGTGAATATACAGTGAAATTTCATACTAAATACAAATATGCAGATATAATTTCCAGCTCAGGAAGTTAGTAACACAGCAGTTACTGGGAAGGGTGAGCTGGGAGTAGTTTCTAACTGGATCTTTGGTCTGACAAATAGGATACTTCTGTTTCTGCATGAAAAGCAATTTGTTGATGTAACATAACACCCTAGTAAGAGCCTGAATACTCATGAGCTGTGATTATACTTTAAAAGAAAACACAAATACCTGCTTTAATTTGACATATATATCCTCTGTTGTTATCACAACTCTCATCAGCCCACTTCCCTGCTTCCTTAACAGGATTATTTCTCATGACAACACAATCAGCCTTGGGGCAAGAAGATACAAAATCAGTTACAAATAACCAGAAAATATGAATAAGAAACTTCTGTCTCTCATTTACATCTTCATAGTGAAATAACATACTAATTTTATTCTTATATCTTCTAAGTTTTTAATGATTTGGAGTTTCTGTTCCTCCTGCACTTCACGAGTTTCTTAATGTTGCTCTATCTTGAGCAACCTTGTGATGAATAGGCAAACAAGAAATTTCTTGATCCTCCCATCTCCAGGCATACAGCATGAAGAAAAGGAAAGCCATAGACAATTTAAAGATAAATTAAATCGACTGCTGTAGAAAAAGATTAACTTTGCTCAAGAAAAAAACAGAACCTTCAATGGGCAACATGACATTTCTGAAATATCTGTCCCTTAAAATTTTTTATTGCAAGCTATAATACTAGAAATACCAAAATCAGCACAGCTGCTACTCAAAGGCAGCCACTGATCCACAGGTACCACCTTTACAGTGAAATTCCTAATTCTTCTACATGGACACAGTATCTAGAAACTATGGTAGCACATATTAAAGAGTGATTACTGCACTATTTTCTTAGTTTTTGCTGTCCAACAAAAGCTATACACATAAAAACTTCAATAGTAAGTGAAATGCATTCGGATTTAAATACTTCCAATTGAAGAGTAGCAAAGGACTTTGTATAAACTTATGTTCTTTCTTTTTTAGAATTTTACAAAATAGAGACTTTAAAAGTTTTCACAGATGACTTCATAGAAATCCTAATACTTCTGATTAAAAGAGTAAAAAATGTATTGCTCCTTCCAAAAGTAACATTTGATTCTCGCTTTCTCTTTTGAACTTCATATTTTCTAACATTTTCCCCAATAAAGATAAAAAGCTCAGAGGTGATATTTTCAAAAACAGGAAAAGAACATTATAGGCATAACTAAGATTTCTGTGGTGAAAGTTTCATTCTGAAGAAACACAGCTAATACTGTAACTGAGAAATTTTTACATCATGTAAGATTAGTGAGAGGGACTCTATGACCTATGAAATCAGTTTGTATGACAGCAAAATAGGGGAAGTTATTTTTTTTTTTCCATGAAACTTGAATGCCTAGCTTTTTGTCCTTCCTGCAAATGTGACTGACAAAATTTGATTGTAGATACAACAGAAAATGTTTTTCTGTAAATAAATCTTGCAAACTACACACCAACTGAGAAACCCCCTACATTCAGGCACAGTTATGGTCAGAGCACTAGGAAGATGTGTTCTTCAGCACACTTTTTGTACAGTGTCACAAGGTGGGAATCTACTGTCTTTTTAGCAAAGCCTGAGAAAAGGCAAGGCAAATACAGGTGTTTTGGAGCCTTCGAGGATATACAGAAATGAAATCTGAAAGCAATCTTTGCATAAGCACTGTACAGTATCTGTCAACAGCTAACACAGCAACTTCCCAGTGGCTCAAAGCTCTCCACTTTACTTGGATTTGTATGTGACATGTAGGATTTCTAAGCAATCATTTTAGCAATACAATATATAACACCATTAATAACACCTAAAATAATAGTTTTAAAACTCCAGGTTTCTGGGGGAAAAAAAAAGAAAAACAACTACAGTGAGGTCAGTGCTGCTTCTATAGGTATGCACTAGTAGACCAAGCAATAGAGTTTCAAATCCCAGCAAATGCCTGAATATGTAATCTAAAAGCAAGCATCAGTGGATAGTTTGTGACTGCCATTTACCTGGCCATCATATGAGTATGATCCCATATGTCCCGATGGGAAGCCTTTGGCCCAGTTTGTAAAGTAAACTCCTGTTCCATCTGTCCACAGGAACTTCAGTTCATGATTTATATCATTTAACCCAATCCATGTGTCGGTCGGAAAATCTTTCATATGGAAGGTGAGGAAAGCTGGAGTTGAAAAAAAAATAGTTATAATAACAAAATAAAAGAGAGAAAGAAAAAAGAAAAATATTTTCCATGAAAGGTGATTGAACCTAGGTGACAGGCCTCGCTGACATTAATGGCATTTGGTGATACTATGTATTTTACTGAAATAAAGAAGTTTACTACACAAACAGGTAAGACGAAAGGAGGTGAATTTGACTTTAACAGATAAACAACATATATTTGTTGCCTTTTGCAACATACTCCAGTTAAGCATCCGACCTTGTACCGGAATTAATTCCAAAAGCATGACAGGAATAGTTTTATAAGGTCTCAAAACACTTTTGAATCCCAGTACTACAACTGATATAGAAATATAATGCTGTGTAGATTACACACATTTTTGATAATTCCTCCAGAGTGCTTATGTTACCGTGGCATCATACAGACAATGCAACTGAGCACCAACCACTTGTGCAGCTGCATCTATAACAGCAGAACTGTTTCCTCTATCACTGGAATACACGCATAGTAGCCTGCACTGCCATAACAAGGAGCAGAATGCACAAGAGAGATAATGGGTGTCAGAAGAGCAATTAACACACCTTTGCAAAGTCCAAGGAAGTGCTTGATCATCTTAGCTAGTGTGGATGGTTTAAAAAAAAAAAAAAAGCAGGCTAGGTCACAGCTGGCATTCGTCAGCCGCTAGACCACAGTTTACCAAGCACTCTGCTAAAATAAAATTATCATGTATTTTGCCAATTGCTAGTCAATGTTATGAGCTCACTCTTCTCTAAAAATAAATTTCTTTCTACTCTATTAACCATTCACCTTCTTTCAGTCTTTTAAAACGAACACAACTTACTTAACATTTCCAGGACTAAGATCTATAGATTTCCATGTCAAATGTTAGCATTCCTGCTCTGCAAGAAACTGTAACAAGAACTCAAGTCTTCATACCTACACTACAGTAATAATAGCTTTATGCATATAGCTTTTTTTGGTTATTTCACTCTTACCTAGAATTCAAGGCCTGCACATGAGTCATCTGAGAAACTGTAGGTTCTGTTGGATAAGGATTGATAAGCCTTTGAAAGTTTGTCTCTTCATCTCTTCATGAGTGGAAAAAAATAAGCAGTGCTAAGTTCATGTTAGCAATCTAACATGTTCGCTAATTAACTAGTTAAGCTAGTTAATTGCTCAGAGTACAATGACTTGTTTCTCTATGTAGCTTAAAACAGTATTTCTAAAAAGAGATGTTATCAACATCTATCAAAAGCTCTCCTAATTTTTCATTTAAATGTGTGTCATTTTTATTCAAGCATGAGATACCTGCCCATTTTCCCAGTCACTAATGTGATTCTTGTAATCATTAAAATAAGCTACTCTAGTGAAAAGAATGATGTAACTGTGTAATGAGTGACAGCCAGGTGTATGAGCAGTCAAACTTTTGCCTCAAACTGATGAGAGACAGTAAGTTTTAATCTCAAAGGTGCTCTGCTTGAGTTACTATGGAAAGCCATACAGTGAGTTAATACCAACTAGTGAAACTACATCACTTGGAATGTAACTTGCTGGGTCCAGATGACATCATGTGTAAGCAGAAAAACCTTACTAAGGTTGCCAAGATAATATACACGCATTTCTAAGCCAGAATTTGGTAGATTCAGGTGCAGATTTCACTGTAAATTTCTATGTATTGCATGTTGTAGAACCAAAATCAGAGGCAGAGACATTCAAATGTCATCCATATTTACACAAATACAACAACCATCAGTAAAAATTAAATGACATCTCATCTAGTTGCTACAGAACTATTCACAGTACCTTGCACTTTTTCATTAGGGACAGTGGCCAGGTTTCCTCCTAAATTCAAGCAAGCTGTTCGTGCAGCATGCCAAGTGACACGTTCATCTTCTGTAGATCCAAATATTTTGTAACACTAAAACATCAACATATTCTCCATTTATTATCTTTACTTCAACATCTCTTACAGATTGAACATCACTGTTTCAAGCAATGCAGGAAGGAGAAAAGGTGAAGTAAAAGATTTAAGTGGGACAAAACACAGTCTGCACAAATGAGCTTTTGATTCTGGTCCACTCTCTAGGTAAAATGCAAAGTTTCAAGAAAACCAAGACACACTAGATTTGATTTTAAATCAGTAGAAAATAAGCAAAACCTGACTTTTATAGATTGTCAACTAATACTGGCAAATTCTACAAGACTGACATTAACCCAGTAGTTTGGTTTTTTATTTGACTCTCCAAAACTTTTCACAGTTCTAAAGTCAAGAAAGACAAAATATATTAATTACTGAAATAGCCTTATTATTTGGTTAAAATACAAACCAAAGTGTCAGTAGTTCAAGAACTGTATCTTAATTATTTAGGAAATGCAAAACAAAGGGTTTGAAGAAAAGACCAGAGAATGACTTTCATAAACTGCAACTAAGTATGTTTATGTATCACTTCTAATGAAGTGTCAAAAAGCGAAACAGTGGATGGGAAAACAAAGAAGAACATGTAGGCATCAACCAACACGCTGGAAAAAAAATAACAGCATGTTATTCCAATAAAAAACAATATTATTAAATAATTTCTTTTCTTTCTATTTAATGCTTTGACAAACATCCAAGATGCTCTGTATTTGTTATAGTACCTTGTTCTGAAAGGAAAGCCAAGTTGGATTACATCCTCTTGGAGTTGAAAATGTTGTTGGAGGAACTGTGGAATTAATGGAACTGTTGTGCCTTTCACATATGTAGGGATTTGGATAACCACAATTTATATCATTCCAAAATCCTAAATGTAAGATAAAAGGGGGATTGCATGATGCCACATCCAGAATTCAGCTCAAAAAATTTTTCACTCATTCTTAAACCAAGTTGAAAGATCAAATCCAAAGTCCCTCAAGTTTATTATAATTCTATGTCAGAATCTAGGATAAATATGGACTTCATACATGCTGTCAATGGTGTTGAAAGCAACAGAAACAGGCCGTAGAGTTTTATAGTGACACATTAGGCCGATTTTAATTTCAAAATATGAAAGAGTTGTATAGAAATCATAACCACAAACTTCTATCTGAGCTTCCCCATGTTATATTTAAAATAAAAATAGGAACTGAGAAATGTTAAGTCCTGACTGCATTATGACTGCAAAAAAAAAGCAGAGGGAGAGAGAATGGGTGCCTTTCAGAAGAAAAAAACTGGGACATGAGCACGTAAACAATGAAATTCAGGAGCAAACACACAGAACTCACCTAAATTTTTATACATGACTACACAGTTTTCATCATTATTTGCAAAGTTAGGTTCATGTGGTGCCCATGCCAAATAATTCACTGGAGTGCCATCCATCCAGCTTAAGAAAAATAATCCAACAAAACACTTCTTTAATATAAGTAGGATTGATTCCACATTAAACAAGTCATTTTGCAATATCTTTAATATAGCAGTTCATAGTCTAACGTATACAAGGTTTTTTTACTAGTTTGTCTCCCTGCTAATTGCATTAAAATTATTCTCCATGCATAAACATAGTACACGTGCTTACTTTCAATTTACACAATAAGCAGACACTTCTGCAGCTGACAGGACAATACCCAAAACAACCATTCAGGCCAACATGAAAGCTGGACATCATTTCAAAATTAGCACAGATACTCATCATTTCCCCCATGTCATACATTCACTTTTCCTAAACTTTTTTCCTAAACACTTTTTCTCTTATCTGTACACAGATAAGAGATTTTAGTTGTAACACAAGCAAAATGCTTGATTATTCCCCTATGCAGAGGAAAAATTGAGATAAATTTAGGACAGAATACAGTTGTACAATCAAAAACACCAAGCAGAAAATTTTAGTCCCTGGAAATTTTGAGTAAAACTTAAAAACGTTTTCATGCACAGGACAGAATTTCATTCAATCACGTCATATTTTTTTTCTCTGCTCAATAAATGCGACCATGATGGTTCACATACACCTACCTTGTCCTTTGATCAATACTCAGTTGCAAACCAATGAAATATGCATCCTCTTTGCCATTTTTCAAGATCTAGAATATAACAATTAATATTGTGTACACTTCCTCTTTCTTATCAGAGAAGTTTGTTAATAATGAGTAATATACTATTTATTCATAGGAAATGTGAACTGCTATTTTGTCTAGCTACAACAGCAAAGTTAAAGCAGCTACAGCTGACAGTCAAACTTCACCACTGATCAAAAAGTTTGGTTACTATGTCAGTTTTTACCATCTCACTTGAAAGTCAGTGGAATCATCAACTCTTGAACATTCTCTATGGCAGACATCATCTACAAATACATTTCAAGAAATAAACCCTCCTACAATTTGGATGTCAATTAATATAGGCTTTTGTGTCAACTCACTGACGTCCTTCAGCAAGGACAGAAAAAGCTTCAAATAGACTGAATTTGACTTGTAGATTACAGATTTAAAGAAGTTGGTCTGAGGACAGTCATCAGGCTATTAACTTTCAGTCACCACGGAAACATCACCTAAAAGCTCTTGGTTCATAGTCCACTACTCAAATACCTCACTCCTAATTATGTTCCATATGAGAAGGAGGCAGAAGGACGAATTTGACCAAAAAAAGATTTTTAGGTAGACTACATCTCAGATACACCGACAAATTCAGAAGTCAATGTTCTGAGAGGTGTGTGTAAACCAATACCTATTTTTATTTGCTACTTAGAATGTTCCATCCATTATCTTTCAGTTAACTCACTTGCCCTACAGAATTGTAGCTGAAGAGTATAATGCTTCTTGCCAAAATGAAGCCAAAAATTAATTAAAACTAAGCATTAAGATTTACCTTAACACATTAGCAGTTGCAGATAGATATAACGGAATCAGTGATCTTTGTGGGTCCCTTCCAACTTGCAATAACCCATGATTCTATAATTCTATGATAACGTGGTCTAACTGCCACACTGAATAATTTAAGAGCAAATAAGGATTTATTTAATGCTTACTGTACTTATTTCTATACAAAAAAAAAGGTTCTGTCTCTGATAGGAAGCAATCTAAAGAAACTCCTTGTATTTATCATATATTTTCAACTGCTTAATGCTACTGCCATTTCACTGATTTCACTGTTATAAAACTTGTAAAGAGAACAACAGGTTGAACAGGTTTTGTGCACATGCTCATTTGTTCTGGATGATCATTCCATAGTATTAATTAATTTTTTCTTACATATCTCCAGAGGAACTTTCTTTCAGTTTCACTCTCAATGATGGCAAGGTCTCCGAAGTTCTTTTTGCAAAACTCTCGACCTTTTTCCATTGGAACACTCTCTGTGCTGAAATAATAATGTCTGTCTTCATGTATAATCCATCCATCCTCAGTAGTCACATACTCTGTAAGATAAATAGTAAGCTAACTATACTGTTACTAAGGTACAAGATATTTTTATTAGTAGAATTTTAAAAATATGCTTACACTCAAATAAACAAATAGTAAAAGTAAGAACACTTACTGGGTACAGGAGATTCTGTTGGTTCAGGCTTTAAACTTGCACCTGTAAGAAAAAGAAGTATTTATTATGACAGTAAACTTTCCACTGTAAGAGAAAATGTTTACCATGATCACAGGCATGTCTTTTAACATTGAATTTCACGTTAGCAATGGATTTAATACCAAAAACTAGAAGGAACTAAGTGGTCTAAATCTCTTATTTTTGGCCAGTTTTAAATAAAAACTCTTGTTCCCTGTTGCTCTAAATATAAGATGTTCCTAATGTGCAAGGTATTTTATAATACCCTGATATTTGCCTAAATTAAGTAATTGTATTTAGTATTACCTGAATGCTGAAAATTATGTATGAGGGCATTCTCACTATTCTCTTCTTTTTCCACTTAACAAATACATGAACTGTGGCTTAAACCACAGATAGCAGGAATCATAGAATTATTTGAGTTGGAAAAAACCTTAAAGATCATCTAGTTTTAACCCCCTGCTGTGGGCAGGGCTGCTATGAACCAGATCAGGCTGCCCAGAGTCCCATCCAATCTGACTTTGGATACCCCCACAAATGGGGCGAACACAATTTCTCCGGGCAATCTGTCCCAGCGCCTCCTCACTCTCTGAGCAAAAAAATTCCTCCTAATATCTAATCTATACCTCCCATCTTTCAGTTTAAGACCATTCACCCTTGTCCTATCACTGTTAGACTGTGTAAAAGGTAAGCCTCTTTCCTGTTTATTTTTAAATACTGGAAGGCTGCAATGAAATCTTCCTGGAGCTTTCTCAAGCCTAGTTCCCTCAACCTTTCTTCACAGCTACTCTAGCTCTCAGATCATTTTCTTGACTCTCCTCCTGCTCCAAGAGTTCCATGCCCTTCTTGTGCTGGGGTCCCTAGGCCTGGATCCAACACTCCAGACAGGGCATCAAAACAGCAGAGCAGAGGGGGACAATCCTTTCCTTTGCCTTGCTGCCACCTCTTTTTGGACGCAGCCTGGAATACAGTTGGCCTTCTGGGCTGCAAACGTACACTGCTGGCTCATGTCCAGCCTTTCATTGACCAGGATCTTCTCTCAGAAGAGTTTCCACTGAGATCTTAAGAATTTCCATAGAGACAATTTCACTGGAAAACATATACTCCAAGAAATTAACTAGTCTGTTCTAAAAGTAATATTTCAGGCTACAGGATATCCCTGTTTGTTTTGGTTATGACATGACAAAGATAGATTCATATATGACATCATTTGCATCTCAGAAAAACAACTTCTAAAACAGGGCATCTCTATATAGGTTGCTTCAGATAATAAACTTAGATTTCAAGAGGACCTTGACATAAACTACCAAATGAATTTAAAGCCTAGTCAATGTAAAACAAATTATCCCCAAATCAGGCTACATCATGCATTTATAGATTAAATTAGCTTACCAAATAGTACCTACGCCAAATAAAGGAGAGAGTTTTCACACATAAAACTTCAAGTATTATAAACTATTGTCCTACAACTTGAAGCTCAACCCAGAAAAAAAAATCCAAAGTAGCATTTATTGGAGAAAGCATGAAGTGAGAAGTTAATGTGAATACTCAAAGTAACATCTAGATTTGAGGAATCATGTTTCCCTTTCTGAAATTGTAGAGAAAGATCAGTGAGTAGACCCAGCGAGTCGCCACTGTCTTTGTATCTTTGAATGCATCAAAGACAGATAAATCCTTATGCCACTTTCACATTTCACCTTTCACAAAGAACTGGTATGGTAAATAGGTTTCTACTTCTTTTGTTTTTAAGATTAAGAAAAAAACAACTGCAATTATTTTCTTATCACATTATACAGAAGGAAGTAACAATACCTTTTCTTATCTGGCAGATCCATCCATATAGATAATCACAGTGCCTGTCATTCCAAAGCATGCTTGAATCACCACTGATCTCTGCACAGAGTTCAATTCCTTGATAATTATTGGGTTCTCCAAAGCCCCAGTTCTCATACCTCACCTATGATAGAAAAGGTTTTGTGAAGATCCTGTAATACAGCACAATTACAACGGAGAACAGGAAGAGACAGTATCAAAAAATACAGGCTTAAGATCTGTTTCTACTGCCAGGAAAAAAAAAAAAAAAAAAAAACTGAGTTCCCAGGAAACCAGCTTCTCCCTGCAAATATTGATATTTCAGATTTGTTTTCAGATTGCAATTGGACCACAGTTTAGGTAACTGTTGTTTCTTATCACACTTGGAAGAATATTGATTATTTTAAGGACATAAATTCTGTGAAATTCATCTAATGATGATGGTGAATGTTGGCACTAAATAAGTAAATATCCTACTTGAGTAAAATAGTGGGACATTAGGGAGAAACAACAAAAATGTCCGCATTTTTCTTGTAATAATATTACTGCTAACATAATTTTCCTTTTTAAATTCTAATTTCAGTTTGCTGTATAGTAAACTTCTATTGATATATTTTTACCATCTTCACATTAAATACACCCACATCTGTAGAACCATTTTTGCTTCTACAGTTTAATATGCTAGTCTAACATACAGAGAAGTCACAATTGCCTTCAGTTCCAGTGAATGTGGGCCACTTCAGATCAAGATCTAATTTGAAAATAAATTCTAACAATAGATTGTTTTATTTTAAAACAAAGAAATTTCCATTTATAAGAACATATTTTTTAATTTCCACGTATTGAATTTCTTCATTGATTTAATGCACACTTTATCAAAAATCAGCATGATTTAGTCATAAAATTCAGCCATGAAATTGCTATTCATAAGCTTTCCTAAAATGAAAATGTCAGAGTAGATTAAACATAAAATTGTACACAGATATTTACACCACACACTGAAGAAACTCATGGAATGGAAAATAACAGCTGTGAAGAATTAAACCACTGACCGGAGATCCATCACTCCAGACAAAGCCATCATCAGGATTCAGGTAATACAAGCCCATCCAGAAATGCTGGTGGTAAAAACCATTTTTTCTAAACAAAACAAACAAACAAAAATAAATAAATAAAAAGAAAAAAGAAAAAAGAAAGAAGAACAATAATAAATATTTAATTTATAAGGAACTTAAACATAAAAACAAAACTAATAAGGGCATTACAGTATTTTTTATAACCTATCATTCACAGCAGTTCATAAGCTATAAAAATAATCCTTAAAGCTGTTAGAAATAATAATAACAGAGGGCAACAACTATTAAAATAGTTATTCCTAGCTTTTAGCACTACGCATTAACTCAGCCAGCTTGAAACACTGTCCTATACAGAGTGTGTCCAGACCCAATCCAACTCCTGAAAATGTAATAAGGAGTCTTACTATTTTTCTATAAGTGTTTCTCTATTTTCTCTTTAAAGGTATGTAGAGTTTCCAAACACAAAATTACTTAGAGCAACTGAATCACGTTAAAAAATAACGTCTTAAACTAATTGTTATCTGCAAGGAGATATGCTTTACTGATTTATCAGAATTTATTGAACTAAAACATAAATGCAGTGTCTGAGATTTCTTCCTTACCTGAAGGGCTGCAGTATTTTGCAAGGCAGCCAGATTTCAGTCTTGTTTTCTAGTTAGGTACATACATGTTCTTGAGCCCCATCTATACATGTCATATTGCAAGTGTTATCTTTTTACCAGTATTTGATCACATTCAGAAATCTCTCCCTTTCTTATTACAGTTCAGGGACCTATTAACTTTATTTACATTCCCCGGGAAGGAAAAAATGAATCTGAAGTTGTCTATGTTTTCTGATTAGTTCTTAAAATGATGAACCAAAACACCGACTAGATCCTGCAGGTTTTCCTATTTGTACATTTGAGTACGTTAAACAAACTGTCACCTGTAGTAATTTCAAAATATCCAGAAGCCCACAGTAAATATTTTTGTATCTCATCATTAACGTTGCCTCAGCTAGGTATCTTGCCAATCTCACTATAGCATTAGCCTCTAGGGTGGTTGTTGCTAGTCATGCTATAACTGCTATTTTATCAGCACTGTTTTTTTTCTGTATTTAATACAGATGCTGATTATGAAGCCAGATTGGCTTATACCGAAGTAAAAATATATGCTTAAAATGAAATATTTCAGAAAGACCAAAAGGGTAATGAAAGTGAGCAGATGAGCACACTACAGATACTCACGCAATAGAACGCCATATCACATACTGCTCTTCTTTACCATTAATGGAGGCCAGATCTCCTCCTATACTTCGACAAAATTCTTGAGATTCAAGCCATGTTTTCTTTTGCTCTCCTTTTGAAAAAGGCTAAAGACAGCATATTTTACCACTGGATATAGCAGACCATATAGATCGCATGATCAAGAAACTCAAAACCAAATCACTTAAATTAACTTGTTCTATGGGGATTACAGAAAATTACAATCTAAGGTCAGTTAGTGTTTGTCTGTTTGAAAAAGAGATTTCATACAAGCATCTTTGATGCAGGCTAACAGACTGCACTGCTGACAGCCATATCTTCTGCAAATTGACAGGAGAAAAACATCTTTAATAGAACAAGGGTGGGAAATTAAGCTCAGAAGACCAGATCTCAAGATCAGACTTTAAAAGAGCAAAGAAAATGACAAATTTTTCAATAAAAGGGGTCAAGACCCAAACACATAATCCATGAATAAGCTGATGAAACAGTAAGACTGTCGTTCACCAGTTTTTATTGCACGCAGGTGTACCAAATAGAAACTACCTTAATTCAGAACTAAGCAACAGACTTACTTTGAAACAAAAGCTAATGCGACTGTTTGAGTCCCAACCTTCTGGACAACTGGGGACAGGAGTTGTTGTAGGAACAGGTGGAGGCGTCACTCCTTCTGCCCACATTTTGCATAGGAATTTTGCCTTTTCCTCACATTTTATTACATCCCATAAGCCACCTGTAGTTCCAGTTCTCATAGCAACACAGCCCGGCTTTCTTCCTGGTTGCAAACAGAAATACATAAAAGCAACATTACAGGAGTCATTGAGAACTTTAGAAAACCTCATATTCTATCCTATTAGAAATTAAACATTTTGCTTGTAGAGTCAAAAATATTTTTAACTCATGGAAAAAAAGGTAAAAGAAAATTTTGCCTCGCCCATATCTGAGATACAGAATTGTGCCTCACATCAAATCACATCAACTTCCAGTGGCTGACTCTAGCATCGTCATGACCTGCATTTCAACTATTCTTCCTTAAAACTGAAGACATGACACGAGCTGTTTTCCCAAATTTGTCTGATTTGACTATGATTTAATAAAATGAGCTTGCTATATATAGGTCTGCTGCGGTCTTCTTAGTCTACACAGTCTTACCACTCCATCTGACATGCTTAAATCAGAATTTAATACACTGCAATTGAAGAGAATCAGTCTCCTAAAAGCCTGGCACAATACACCATAATCTTGAAGGCTGGAGACCTTCTTCTTTCTGATGTGACCATCTCAGACATGAAAAGGTTTCCCAACTGCACTGTCATATTATAACAAATATGACATTCACAAATCTTAGAGAACTTAGAAAATGAGGAAATCACAATTCATCTAGAAAAGATATTAAGTGGAAAAAAACACTAAACACAAACCATTCTCTTGTCCTTTCCTACAGTCTCATTTTCTCTAAGGTAAAGATGTTTGATGCATGCTGTGATTTCCCACAACTCAAAACATGCACTGAGCAAATGTACTATGTGATATGGCTGAACAGACAGGACACTTGAGCTAAGTACAGAAGCGAGAGATCTTCCAAAGTAGTATATGCAGAACAACAATAAATCAAAAACTTGACAGCACTTCAAAGTTACTTTCACACTCAGGTTAAAAACCTCATTTAAGTATCATGCAGGAAGTTAGCACCAGCACTGCATGCTTGAGAGAGCAGCCAGATATATCTGAGAGCAATTGGTCTTTATACCATCAGACGGGGGCTATGGACTGAAATAAAAAATACAAGTGGCGAGCAATGTTTTCTGGGCACTGTACTTGTTAGTCAGTATAGAGTCATAGTTACCAGGCATTTCAGAATTCCAGTGTGTAAACAAGACATGTTCGCCATTAGCCCACTTGAAAGTTCCCTTTTCTTCTACATCTGAAAGTCCAATCCAAAAGTATCTTTCTGGTTTCAGCCCAACTAGGCTAGTCAGATAGGCTTGTTCATATCTGTTCAAAAGAACAAAACTGTTAAGTTAATACCATGGAATTAATTTTAAAAAGCTATAAATAGTTTGTTATTTTCTAAGACTGCCTTTGTACCTTCTTGAAAGAGTGACATGGAGGGATTTACATGAACAAACCAAATAACAAAACATCACGTAATATTTAGTTTGTAAGCCTGAATACCAAAGTATTCTGTCTTCTCTTCTGATGTCCAATGTAGAAAGCGGTTTAATGGTGAACTGATACGAAATTGGAGAGGATATGGGAAGGAAGAAACATGACAGGACTTAACAGCAATACCACTGTATTTTAAGATTTTTTGGTACCCTTGCATTTTAATGACTACTTGTTACAGGCAAATCCAAAACCACAAAAGGCCTCAGCACTACTAGAGATATACACTAAAGTAAAGGCCAAAGTACGATGATGACAAACTGTTAAACTAAGGAAAACTGCAAATTAGATCCCATGATCATACATGAAATTTTTTGTTTGGGAAACAAACCAATTCAGAGGTAAAGCTTGTCATGGCTCATTACTGTGTTTAAATAAAGAGCAAAATTTCGCAAAATCAGAGCTAATGTAAAAAAAAGTCTCTCTTGTAACAAGGTATAGTCCAAAGACCACAGTATTTAACTATTTTTGTCACAGCTGCAGTACTACCTGCATTAAGAGGGTTACCATCCATGACACACTTTTCACACTGGAACATACGTATTTAAATTATAATGAAAGAAACAAGAGAAAGTGTAAAGCATGGAGTCAAGTACAGGCACACCAACCTTTATTTCTTAACTCTATCTTCCATTTTTGCAGTATGCTATATTCAACAGTGTGTATCAGCTGCTCAGAAACAACACACGCCAATCCCTCATGGAACTGTGATGAGTTTTTAAGTACCAAGCACTTCTATCCTCATATGGATTCTTATTTAAACTTTGAGTAAGTAGTTGAATTCTAAGAATAGATAAGTGACATTGATTTCCTCTTCCTCATTTCAGCTACCTTTCAAGAGGAATTCACTTACATCTCTTCATTTGATAATTGGAATTGAAGTCTGAACTCTTATTCTTACACTCAAGTAAACTTTTCCTCAAACCACTACAATTAAAGAAAAGCAAAACTGCTTTTTCCCTCAGCATAACTTTCAACAGCAAAAATTATTTCATATCCACTATTTTTACTATGAACTGAAATCCTTATTTTGTCATTCAGATAATATTAGATGTTAAATTCTCATGTGATCCCTAATGCAAGCAGTTTTCACATACCTGTCTTGAACAGTTGCTAAAAACGCTTGATGACTTTCACAGGTGTGATTTGCTTGGGAAAATGTTACAAATGTATTCCCAATGAAGTAACAATAAAAACCATGTCTTTTCCAGCCCTGTCAAAATAAGCATTAAGTAATCAAATATGTGATATCCTTATGAAAGTTCTTATAAAAATAGACAAAAAACATAAGCAGAAGAAACAAAGGAAGAAAGAAAAGACTCATTATACTGTCAGCTAATCGTTCGACAAAGGAGCAATTGAACTGGAAAAGGCAGACTGGAAACAGGCAACTACTAACAATCTCTTCTAATGTTTTGTCACCCAAACGTCATTATATCAGGAATATGCTTACAGTGGACTAGTTTGCAGTAACCCAGTCACAATTAACACAGATTTCCTCCTGATATTCTTCAATTTCTCACCACGATTATCTAATAAGGAACAGATTCTGTGTTTATTCATACACACCGCCTGTCCTATCTGCCATAGAAATGAGAAGGCCAACTGTTCTAATGATGACAACACAGAAACCATTTCTTTTTTTCCCCCTCTCCTTTCAGAGCCACCCAGGAACCATTTTCTCTTCTTAATCCTTCCTAGTAAGCTACTCAGCTCCAACAACATTTTCTTCACTTACTCTCTGGCAGCCCACGTCAATAGATTCGTCTTCTGCAGGTGCTTCTGACATGGGTTTCCTTTTACAGATGTAGCCAATTTTCTTTTCACAAGAATGGTCTGCCCAAAATCCATCCTGAACATAACAACAGAACATCATAGTCAAGTGGGATTTAGGTTTAAAAGATGCGCTCTATGCTTTTAAGTATTTAAGGATTTTTTTTCTCCAGCTTTTAAGGAAGCAAGACCTACACATAACTTCAGTACACATTTTCAATCTCAGTCTGACTTTTCCTGCTGAGAGTGATTCACCATTGATGTACACCTTTTCTGATTACTAAGCCTGCTGAAAAATGGATCCTTTGAGGCAACAGCAATACATCATGTTACAAAGACTACTCATTCAATAATCATGCAGGAGGAAAGGAAATCATAGAATACTTCAGGATGAAAAGGACCTTCAAGATTACTTTCTTCTGAACCGCCTGCCAAGGGTAGAGACATCTTCCACCAGCTCAGGCTGCTCAGGGCCCCATCCAGCGTGGCCTTGATCACTTCCATGGATGGAGCATTCACAGCTTCTCTGGGCAGCCTGTTCCAGTGACTCATCACCCACATTATAAAGAATTTATTCCTACTAAATCTAATTTAAATCTAGTCCAGTTTAAAACCATTATATTTTGTCCTGTCACTATTAAGTCAAGATTCTGCAGCCTTGAACTGGTATTTTTGCTTGGTTCTTGGTTATAGTATTATGCATGCCAGCTGGCCATCCGAAACTTCTGAGCAATGATCATGAGTTCTGCAGCTGCACTGAATGCTGCCTCTTTTAGTATAGCACATATATCATAACCAGTGAGTTCAAATATTAATGCTTTGTGACCCTGGTCATTGAATTTTATTTTAATACCCAACCAGATGTTGGATCTCATTTGTAACCTTACTTCATCTTCTACCAATATATCTGCATATATATATACACATATATATACATATATCTCACAAGTCACAGTACATATCTGTACCTATATATGTAACTATTCTTGCCACCTCATGGTTGAACTGTTTGCAGGTCCCAGTGCTGCACTCTGATGTCCTGACACTTAAGCATTCAGCTTCCTTCCCATGCCGACATTGTAATTCCATAATATAGACAAAGCATCTATTACATCCTTGTCTAACACTGTCATAGGGGCTGCTCAAGTAGCACATTAAAACGCAAAAACCTTTGTATCTTCACAAATCTGTTTCCTCAGTTATTACATGCACCGTGGCCTGGTTGCCATGGAAAAAAAAAAATGCATTTGCACACTTCTCATCAGAACTTGATCACTACTGCAATGGAGAAAATCTTTAAAAAGATTACAATCTCATCCATGCTTCTGATCACTGGAAATTTTTTCACTAAAATACATATCAAACCCAAACATTTCAGACACATCTGACTGCATGTGAAGTTTCTATAGCTTGCTGAATTCTTAATGCAGCAGAAAGGGGTAAATGTCCTTTTTTCTCCTGATAAAATAGGTAAATCCCCAAGGAGGTGGTAAAACCTGTATTTTTAATTATCACTAAGAGGAAGAATATTGTTCTGCAACATCATATGCTGACTGACTTTTATACCAGATGAACCATGGAGATACGGCACTGAGGGACATGGGTTAGCAGGTGTGGTGGGGATGAGTTGATGGTTGGACTTGATGATCTTAGAGGTCTTTTCCAACATTATTGACTCTATGATTCAGACTATTATCTCAATTCTAATAGATTATGAACAATTGTTATAATCCAAAAGGAAGACTTTTCATAACAGCCTTGTATTTGTAGGTATACGATCAATGAGTAAAAGCTTACGCTAATGCCATTGCTAAACACTCCTCACAGCTTTTCATGTGCAGAGCAGACACAGACATAACATGTAACAGACCTAGACCCCAGACCCAAGTTTGATAACTTTGTCTAGAATAAGAAAACATCTTCTTTCTCTTCTTTCTCTCTATCATCACAATAAAAATTGGCAGTACCATTTCTTATGACAGCTACCTCCCTCATAAAGATTCAAAGCAGAAAAACAATCAAACATATCTAAGACAAAATGTAGATTCCTGAACACATAAATGCTTCTCTTCATGTGCTTTGCAGCCTAATTAAAAGTTTCTTCTAAAGACCACATGCACATACTGAAATCTCTGGACCTTGTGGGGGATTTGCCACCACTTGCTTGTTTTTTCAAAGAAGCAGCACAAAAATTTACAAAAAAAAAATAAAAAATTAAGTCAATAGTTAAACATGACTTTACCTTTCCCTTCATAACAACGCAGTCCTCCTGCCTATTGTTCGCATGAGTGGGTTCTCCACGAAGCCACCTGGCGTAGGTTACAGGTGTCCCATCACTCCATTCAAAATACATCTGAACCTTGAGGTCATTCAACCCAATCCAAAGCTCATCATCTGGCTCTAAAACATGATTGATAACAGTCCTTTTATATGACATTATTTGATCTAATTCTCAGGAAGGCTAAAAGACACAGCAAATTAAGGCTCCTTGTTTCATATGGAGGGCCATATGGATTCTCCACTTCAGTCTTCAGGAAAAGCCACTCACTCTAGTGACAGTACAAAAGCAGTGTTTAGCTTCATATAAAACCACAAACTTATTCTCTGTATTTAATTATATTGTACCATAGTTTGGTTTGTTCTCCTTTTCCAGCTTTAAATAAGTAACAAGATACAACTAAACACCTAAATAAAATTCAAACTCCTCTCACCATTAGTACAGCAAAGAAAGTAGAAGTGCCATTTCTTCTAATGTTCAGACACCTGGAGTGTCTCCTAGAGCTGACAGTCAGCAAGATCCCTTGCAAGTTATCCCATCAACTGTTCCTATATTTTGTTTCATTTTACAGCAGTATATATTTCCTGTAGCTGCTTCAGTTTTTGTCAGTCCAGAGTAGAGTAAATTTTCATTTGGAAAGAAAGTGCGGGATTAATCAAGTATCTTACTTCACAGCTGCTGTTTCTTAGAAGTTTATTTGTATGAGCTTAAAATTCTCCACTCTACCATATTGCTGCTATAACTTTCATTACCCAGTTTTCTTCTGAAAAAAAAAAAAAAAAAAAANGTTTTCTTCTGAAAAAAAAAAAAAAAAAAAAAAAGCTTCTGAAAAAATATCTTATGAAAGAATAAAAACTGGGCATTTATAATGATTGAACTCAATCATCATCAAAGGGCATTCCTTTATAGTATTGGTTTTGTGACTTTGTTAACTGCAATTGGCATTTATTACAAGAGTCATAAAACATTTAGTTCCATAATTACTACTGGCATGATAGAACTGTATTTTGAATTAACAATACTCAGACATCTTTCATGCTCACAGTTTGTTCTCACAGTTTTCCCTTCTTGAACAATTTTCCTATTAGCATCCTCTACCCAATCTGATCACAGTGGACTTGACAATGGAATTGTCCATGGAAATTAAAAATGTGATTTTATGACCATCCAAAAAGACATCTCTAAATGGAAACTGGAACTATTGCTTCCCTGACTAACAACAGAAGTCTGTAAAACACTGTTCTAAGTCATCTCCCCTAAGGCAATCATTTTTTATTAACACATTTCAGATTTTAATAGACACCTCAGCAATTTAAAACTATCCTGTGACATTTCTACCATCTGCTAGCTACAGGAAGATGGAAGCATCCCATTCTGACAAATCAAGCTCCTAGAAAAATCAGCTTCCCAGATTGCCACTTGAATAGTCACCTCTCTATCCTTCATTTTTTTCCCTCTATTTCCTTTCCTATCTTTATTATACCTGAGTATAATCAGCCCTCATAGCTGTCCTTACCAACTCTCCCCTAATGCTCAGACTCAGAGGCACCATATTCCACTTGGCACGCAGCACAACAGAATCCTCTTCCATGGCAAGAGCTTCTAATGTGGTGGATTCATACCATGGTAATACAACCAATAAAAGATGCTCCACAACACAAAGATTATGTCTAAATCATAAAATAAGCTGTGCAAATCAGAAATGGATAAGAGTTAGTGGAGCCCCTTCCTACACAACATTTTCTCCTCTGTAGACTAACTGTTGCCATATGTTTGGTGACCTCTAAAGCTGCATGACTAAATACCAAGATTTTTTTCCTAGAATCACTTTATAAATTAGCTATTTCCCCCTCTCAGACATCCACTGAGCCATGTTTATGCAACATCAGATTCTGCATTTCCACGTAAATATGCACAATTCATTTCTTTTTTATTCTTCACATTCCTCTCTAAAGTTCTCCTTTATGGATAATGCCAAAACGGAATAAGTTCTGCTACTGTGGCCATACTTATCTCATTGCACCCCTTATTGCTCAGTTTTATCACTAGATTGTGAATTGTTTGGTGCAAAGATGGGCTCTTATTCTGTTTGTACAGCACTTACTGCAGCAAACTTCTGATCCAGGCAAGATTTTCAAGGCACTGCAATACACAGTGCTCTCATCACAGGGGTGAGCAATAGCAATCTGATACAGAGAGACAAATGCCTTAAAAGACTTCCTTCAGCAGTTTCAATTTTCCTTGTCTGAAAAGATTACTTTCTAAATAGTCTGTCACAGCTTATGAGCCATCTGTGAGAAGTCTGCCTTCCTTCAGGACTATATGCCCTTCAGAAATATTCACTTTTAAAAACACTGCAACGCCATCAGCCCAAAAAAAGGTCTTTGGAGATATTATTAACCTCAGAAATAACCTACTTCCAAGGAATAATGTGAAAATGCATCTAATTTCCTTCAAATGTCTCATCAAGAGGCCTCACCTTTACCAATCATCCCTTCTCAAAGAATAAACGTTTTGCATAGTACAGAAAACAGCATACCACTCTTTCAGTGCCCTACTCTGAGCTCTACTCTGGCTCACGCAGCCTCACCTTGAGCACTGTGTACAATTTGAGGTGTCAAAAAAACAAGGTAAGAAAACTATTAGAGACCATCCAAAGGACTGGAAAGATGGGGAAGGATTTACAATGATAGGGCATACAAGGAGGAGCTGAGGTCCCTTGGTTTGTTCAGCCCAGAGCAGAGGAAGGTCAGAGAAGGCCCCATGGCGGCCTGCAGCTCCTCACAGGGGAGCAAAGGGGCAGCGCTGAGCTCTGCTCTCTGGTAAAAGCTACAGAACTGTGGCACAGAGCTGCATCAGGGCAGAGTTTGGGGGAATGAGAAAAAGATTCTCCACCAGAGGGTGGTCGGGCCCTCGAACAGGATTCTTAGTTCAGGAACTATTTGGACAGTGCTGTCAGACATATGGCTTAATTTTTTAAGGTATTTCAATGTGGAGTTGGACTTGATAATACTTGTGGGTTCCTTCCAACTTGGGATATTCTATGCTTTTATGTTTGTAAGAACAAACACAAGTTGCTATGGAGTTGAACAGGATATAAAACTAAAGCACACCAGCTATTCTGAGATAGCAACTCCTGCTGTTATGCAGCAGCTCGAGACAACTTACTGCTCTTTCAGTGAGAATAAGCTACCTCACACTTACAGGACACTAAAAGCACATGCAGGATTAGTCACTGCAATGAAGCAAACAGAGGTGTGAATGTCTCACCCACCAAAGAGTAGTATCTGATGCTAAATCTAAAATAATTTATGTGTAAAGCAACATCAACTACAAAATGGCCTCAGCATCAGCATGGCTGCATCACACCCAAGGAGCATCTCAGCTAAGGTCATCTGTAGCCATTCTTGCATTACAAGAACTTGAGTATGTAAGCCCTGAAGCATCCCATTTCAGATGGGGTGCTTCTGAATACTGGGACAGATAGCTTCCTTTTTCAGAAGGAACCCAACTGATATGACTTGAAAAACATGTATATTGCAGTAATAGGATCCACATCTTCCCCCAAAGTTATCCGACCAAAAAATATTGTTTCCCCTTCATTATCTTTGCAGAGCAAGAGTAAAAATTCTTCCAGCTTCTGAAAACATTACAGATGGCCTTAACATGTACAAGAACAGGTAAAAGCAGACCCTGGGAAAGGAGTTCATGTTTGATTAATTCACAACACTGATCACAGCTTTTTCATGACAGTGTAGTCTGTGTAGATTTAATTCTTCTATTGTTTTTTTTTTTTTCTAACTTCTGATGTTTAAAACTTAACTCCTTTCACATCCTGTGATCCGGATATTTCCTATTTATTTATTTATTTATTTTTAACAGCCTCCTCCTTTTCTTTTAAACTTCTTATTTTCTTAGTATAAGTGACATGTTATTGCAAAAATAAATAAATAAATAAATACTCACGGTACCCAAGCTGAGAAATAACAAAGCTGTACTCTTCAACATTATGGATGCTAGCCAGATCCCCATCCTCCTTTCTGCAAGATGTTAAGGCATCCTTCCATATCTTGGGGACCCTGTGAATTATGTAACAGTGACCAGCATATGATACCCATTGATCAGGACATCTAATAGGCACACCAGTCTCTGAAAAGAAAAAATTGAAGAATTTCAGAAATCTATTACTAACAAAAGATTTAAAATTACATAAGGAAAGACTTAAGGAACTAATTAATTGTTTATTCTCATCCTCAAGAATAGCAAGATTGAGAAATACTTAAAGGGATCATCATAGGCAAGTATAATTAAAAGTTAAAATTCCCAGATCATTTTTAAGAGCCACACAGTTACAAAGAAGTGCTTGCAACTTGTGAAAAGATAGAAATAAATTAACAGCAAGGAGTTCAGCAGAACAGTAACAGAGTACTGCCAACAACCACATTACTGTTCAGCAAACAATTCAGCCTTGGGAGAAGTGCTATCCAATTGTATAATAAACAGAATTTATAATCAGCAGACAGGTTTAGCAAATACTAATACAGAGAGCAGAAAAGGGATAGCAAGCTTGCAGAAATTCTGTTGAAAAAATAAAACTTTTGTATGTCAGAGAATAAGAAGCAACATGTCTCTGTGTGACAGCAGTGTAAATTCCAAGAAAATATTAACTAGGCATTCAAAGCCATGATCAGTCAGGCCAAGTTTGCAAATCCGTATCCTGTTTCAGCTAAAAGACACTGACAAGTCGTAGATATTTAGGGTCAGAACACAGAACACTAGTGTCAGAGCACAGCTATAAACCTACTTGTTTGTCTGCAGACCCGCCTCAAAAAAGTGCCAGCATGTTATCAGAAAGTAAAACAGAACTCTGCCATCCCAGGGATGAGGAGCCCTGTGTATGGTCAGAGTCCTGTCAATCCTACCACAGAAGGAAAGAATAGGGATAGACAGAGACGTTGGAAAGACAAACTGATGGTACGTGGTGCTGTTCAGACAAATTAAACAGAAGTGATAAATGCTGTTGTAGAGCTTAGTATCACGCTTTAGGCAGTTACCTGATTTGTACTGTGTCTGGGGTCAGCTCTGAGCATGTTTATTTTACAGTGCTTTGCTATAGCAAGCAGTCAGAGAGCAGCTCTGAAAAAAAATCTAGACATATGCGTCTGTAACACACCCACTCAGTGCACTCCGTTGCAGACAGTAAACAGAACAGAACAGACACCATCAGTTCAGACTTGGCTACAAAGAGAATCACACATGGTCCTTATTCCCTTGTGGCCCTGTGAGACTCTCTTCCAGACTGACAGAGACTGTATGAATATTTCTCTCAACACTAGATCAGCTACAGCAGGCCAGGAGACTCTTTTGGTTGTAAATCCAATAACACTAGGCAATTTGTTGCAGGCAGAAAAAGTGGAGAAGTAGTTGACAGTCTAATTTCTTTGGAGCAAATTTTATTCAATGACAAAGCTGGGGATTTCTCAGTAGGAGAAAGTCCCAAGTTCTTCATTCCAGAAGTCAGTGAAAGTTAACTCTGTGCTTCCCTCCTTGTCTAAAGAAAACACACAATGATACAAAGTCCTATGATCTACTTTTCATCCTAAAGAAAACAAGTACTAAACCCCAAGCTTCATCTGACTAAGCAAAATAAGCAAGACATATTTGAGCAAGCAGTATGTACCAATGGAAATCATATTAACGTATAAAAAACATTATCCAACTGACAAGTTGATAAATACTGTGGAATAGATCAACGTACAAAAATGAAGCACAGAATTATTTTTTTCCTCATAAAAAGACCTATCTATAAGCTTGGCTTCCTGAAGTCTGAAGATCTCCCAGTTACAGACTTGGGTGTCTACCAGATTGAAAGCACTAGCTGAATGACTGTCACGATTCAGGTATTAATATTTCTCTCTCACATATTCATTCTTTGTGGTTGATGAGAGCTTACACAGCATTCCGAACAGGCAAATTATGTGTATTTAATTCTCTAATCAGATATTGGGGTTTATGAAATATTTGGAAATCTAGTACTTTACGTTGTCAAATGAGGGTGAAAACTATTTTGGCGGCCACTTGGTGGAGGTAAACAGCCAGCCAGCTTTTCCTTACAGAATGAAGTTAAAAAAGTAAGCATGTTTTGCAGGTGAAATTAGTGGATTCTTATTGATACATTTTGTTGTATTACAGAGCAACTGCTTTGAAGCCCTAGAATATAAATGACTTAAAGGTATATAATAATGTGGCCCCCTGCTGGAAAAAAAAAAAAAATCCCACAAAGAAAGCCCACACAGCTGAGTTCCTGAAAATCTTCAAATGCTATAAAAACAAAGAATCTGCAAAGATTTTTCTCTACTTCATCATAGATACCTGATTACATTCTGTTATGAAGTATTATCTCCCATAACCGTTCATATACTGCTCTTTTCACCTTAAGTGTAATTTCTAGGGTTAAAATATTAAAGGACTATCTGCATTTAGTAGTGAGTGCACAACTTAATTGCATGCATGAATTTGCAATTAATTTATATTTTGACTCTGGAACCCTAGTCAGAAAAACGTCCTCTGTCAAGAGTTTTCCTTTACATCACTAGAAACTGAGGGCACTTAACACCTTGCGTGATTGCATGCGTGTTTGTTTTATGACCTCCTCCCTTAGGACACTTTGGAAAATATTTTATGATGTGAACCACTGCCAGTCTCTGTTTAATCTGTCACCACGTTTACTCAGCAACTTCTGTACAACTGAAAACTTTTGTCTCATTTCAGTTCTTCCTGCAAATTACTGATGCACTTGAGTATGGGAGGGGTGAGGCAGGAAAGCAAAACCTTAATGTCTAAGAAAGAAATAGCCATTAGCACCGAATTAAGACTGAATCTAAAACTAAATAACATAGTAGCCAGAACTGAATCAGTGGTATATTTGTAAGTATCAGTGTTTAAAGATGTGCTTATGAAACTGAAAAGCTGAGGAACGGCCCACTGAACAACCTATTTCAACCTAAATCAAGATTTTGACTAACAGAAGTATAGAAATACTAATAATTATTTGCACTGTAATTCAGAAAAATGTTAAAATATGCACTAGTGTCCTTCCCAACTCATGTAACAAATGCACTTAATTTCAAAACTGAAGTATTATTTAATTAACTTTGATTTCAATATTTGGTTAATAGTACACTATTATTAAGAAAAAAAAGCAAGTGAGCTAAAGAAAAACAAGTTAGGCACTGTTTCAAATTTTTTATATAAAACTGAACTCGTTATATGTTAGCAACAGCAGAAACTTAAAAAGACAATATTTTTCAAGTAAAAATTTTTGGAAACTAATCATCTGACATCTCGTTTTCCAATAACGTATAGTAAAAAATGGACTGGAAATAGAGTAGTAGTTTGGATTTCTACTTCTAAAACCTTTGAAAAATAATGTTAGTGGATTTGGGAGATACCTGTATGATATAGAAAGAGAAACAAACTTTGAAATTAGGGATAAGAGAAAGAAAGAGTGTTGAAACAAAGGAATAAGTTACAGCGTAAACTATAGCGCAAAGAGATACGATAAGGAAACAAGTCTAAATAAAACTATGAGAACATATCCCTGACTCGTCTTCCCTGTGTACCTTAAGCAAGTGTTATATTTCTTCCAAAATAAGGGTCTGCTTGTATTTAATTTAAAGAATTTTGTGATTAGGTTAAATCATTTAGGTATATAGAAAATATAAATTCATACATAGTTACATAAATACGTAGTTATTTACAAATCTTTAAATCCTAAAATAATTTTTAAAAATTCTTTCAGTTCACTGTTAATTTTCACTGTTATACTTGCTCCATTTCATAAGTAGCAAAAATGACGGTAAGATTCAATAAGAACATAGGGTTTTAGATAATTAAAAATTTTTTTAAGCATTGAATTTTTTACCTTTTCATTCTACACACAAAATGTGATGGTTTTGTTTGCTTTGGAAAGAGAACTCAGCTATAGTCTACAGGAAGTAAGGAGACCAGAATAAAGAGGAAGTACACAATGTTCACTTTTACAAGGAATCTTGGTCAAGTCACATTTGTCACAGACACCACATTTTCTCAGTTCTATGCCATTAATAATTTGTTAGGGGATTAATACCAGTCCTACCTGTTGGAACAATGAATGACTCTAAAGTAGCATTTCCTCGTTTACAAATATAGCCGAGTTTCTGGTTGCATTCCCAATTCTCCCACTTAGCAACTTTGCCAGGATTTAATGCTGCACAGATTTTTCCAGGTTCTGGAGAAGGATGTCCTTTAATAAATAGATAAATAGATAAACAATTTTATTTATTTATTTGTTTGTTTGTTTGTTTTACAAAATGACAAACCAATCAACAACAATAACTAAATATAAACACCTCATGGTTACACTTCCAGTTACTTTCAGATTTGAATTTGTTCCATGGTTTAATTATAAGAATCATTAATATATAGGTAGTCATGATTCTCAACAGGCCTTTAACCTGAATGGTGCAGTTCGTTCCCTCAGTAGATATTCTCCTCACAGCAACCACAAGTTGAGGTATTTATTCAGTTCACAATTTTATCAGTCTTTTCACGGGCTGAAAGCCTTGATGTGGGGTATTACAGCACACATATTTCATTTTATTTTTTTTTTTCTTTCCGCTTCCTCGTTTCTAGAGCGCAATTTTTTACCTGATCAGTAAGTTAGTCAATTTCTGAATTTAGTATAAATAGTAATCAGTTATTTTTCTAATCTGAACGTGTTGTCCACTTGCCTAAATAATACCACAAAAGTAGGATATTTAGCTCTCTTCAGTTGAAGATTAGTATTAGCACTAACTAAAAGCATTAAAAAGAAAGTAGAACTTCTAGAGCACAGAAAAATTCTGCAGTAAACTGTATGAACTTTTAAAGATCTAGTCTAATATGATTAAATTTAACACTGTTTTTGTNCCTTTAATAAATAGATAAATAGATAAACAATTTTATTTATTTATTTGTTTGTTTGTTTGTTTTACAAAATGACAAACCAATCAACAACAATAACTAAATATAAACACCTCATGGTTACACTTCCAGTTACTTTCAGATTTGAATTTGTTCCATGGTTTAATTATAAGAATCATTAATATATAGGTAGTCATGATTCTCAACAGGCCTTTAACCTGAATGGTGCAGTTCGTTCCCTCAGTAGATATTCTCCTCACAGCAACCACAAGTTGAGGTATTTATTCAGTTCACAATTTTATCAGTCTTTTCACGGGCTGAAAGCCTTGATGTGGGGTATTACAGCACACATATTTCATTTTATTTTTTTTTTTCTTTCCGCTTCCTCGTTTCTAGAGCGCAATTTTTTACCTGATCAGTAAGTTAGTCAATTTCTGAATTTAGTATAAATAGTAATCAGTTATTTTTCTAATCTGAACGTGTTGTCCACTTGCCTAAATAATACCACAAAAGTAGGATATTTAGCTCTCTTCAGTTGAAGATTAGTATTAGCACTAACTAAAAGCATTAAAAAGAAAGTAGAACTTCTAGAGCACAGAAAAATTCTGCAGTAAACTGTATGAACTTTTAAAGATCTAGTCTAATATGATTAAATTTAACACTGTTTTTGTTTCATATCTGAACATGTCACTTTACTACGTAACAAGTGTCAGAGAAGCAAAACAATATGGCAAAACAATCCTGTGTAGTATGCAAGATTGTTCACTGAAAGTTCCCTATTTGCTTAGATTACAGTTCTTCCCATGGGAGAAAAAAATATTTTTATTTCAAGAACAAAAATGTAAGTGATTTTAATGGACAAAAAAGTTCCACTGTAAGCAATTAGCTCTCCCAAATGCCTAACTCACATAATTTTAGACGCTGATAACTCAACTCCCTTGTTGAACATAAAACATTCAAATGTTCCTCTTATCAGTTTAGGACTAGTGAGATGGAAGAATGTTAACCTTCCATAAATTCTTTAAAATTTACTGGTGGAAAGAACCAGTCTTTGAACACCCATGGAAACAGGGATGAGATAGAGATCTGCTGGACAAAGTTAAACTGGTGAAGGAGAAACACAAATGTAAAGTTGGTTGTATAGATACCCGCAGAGTTAATTAAAAATGGAGCCTGTTTTGGTTACTTCAAAACTCAGTTAAATTTATACAGGATAACAGAGAGCTGTCTGCAACCGTGAACAGCTTCCTTCGCTGCTTTGGCTCTAACTCAGTGAGGCTTCTTCACCCTGTGCTACATGCAGCTCCTCACCTGTGCTTTTGGCATCCAGACCTGTAAACATCCTCTCAGGAACTTGTACTTAGCCCATCTGTTTGCTCTCTCCATTGGAGAGCTATTTATACAGTGGTTCCATTCACTCTTCAAAGCTTACAAAGAGGTTTTTTCCACCTAAAATTTGGTTTGGGGATTACCTTCACTACAGAACTACTGAGTGACATGATGGAGTAAATTATAGAGTTACTACAAATTAAATACATATGATGTGCTCAATGAAAACGAAGACTATTCACACTGCGTAACTTCAGACATCCAGTGAAATCAGTCTCCAAAGACTTCCTGAATAGTTAGTGCAAGGAAACAAGGGTCCTGACAAAAGTCACCTTAACACAGAAACTGAAAAATATGCCAGAAATGCACCCCTTTGCTGCTGTCTACAGATGGCATAGGAGGACACGTTTTTAATACTGGCCCTGGAGTTCCGTATTTGCTGCAGAGTAGACTAGCCTAACATATTCAGTTCCATATTATTATCACCAAGGTTGGTTAACACAAAATGAAAATAAAAATCCGCTCATTAAGCAAATAATCAAAACAAATGAAAATAAAGAAATTCAACCTCTTAGAAAAAAATGTAACCTTACCTGGAACCCAATTTAAGTATCTAAATGGAGCACCACCAACCCATTGCCATCCACTGTCAAAATTCAGGCTGTTAAGGCCAAACCAGAGAGCAGAACTCAGCCTTCCAGTTAAACCTGGGTAACACAGACAAAGAAAGATACTGGCAGTGCACAGCAAGAGCAAACATTCTCCTTTAAGTTGAATGCTTAATTTTCCTTCAGTTCTCCTTTTTCCCCAGTATAAGATTTAAAAACTTTTAACTATAGACTTCAGCTGGCTATGCTAACCTGCATATATGGTTTCACACTGCTCACATTAATTCTACTTCTAGAGTTTTCAGAATTTTAGGTGTGGGGAAATATGTTAGAATGGAAAAACAATAATACACATGTGCTTTGTAAGCAAATTGTCATAAATACGAAGCAAATCTTTTTTTTTTTTTTTTTTTACAGAATTACAAAATATAAAACTGATAGTTGCATAGAAGGTGACTAAATAAATAAATAAGTTTTCTAAAATCAAATGTTAATTCTTTCCTGTCGCATAAATGTTTTCTTTTCCAACAAAATTAACTAATGTGAGCTTCAGATTCACTAAATATTTTAAACTAGTATTGTAAGCTGTTTGTATTTTGTCATATCACATTTAAATATGATCATTCCAGAACTCAACTTTTTAACAGCTCGACTGGTACATTTTCAAGCTCATCTGAATTCACTTCTTTAGCCATGATAACTCAGGATTCCAAAACGTGTTCCAACTTACTGTTCCAGATCTGAAAATCACTTAGAAATAATATCACACCCATGCATGGTCCTACTGAATTCTTTGTTATTTTTTATAGTAATTATGACTCAATTGCTTCTGTCTGCTTTATGTATGAGACTTGTAAGCTTAGCTGGATGAGTGCTGATTGCTTTTGAATTAATGTTACTTCTGCACAGCTTACAGAAAATCATGTCACAACTTACATTAAGCATTTCTGCCTTGACTGATGGCATCGTGGCAGCATTCAAATTTACTTTATGTATTTAGTTGTCTTTGACACTACACTTATTGATAGCACTTGAAGCATGGCCAAGTTAAAAGCAGGTATTGTTAAGTACTGAAGAGAACTGGAATGTAATGCCAGTCTAACTTGGCATCAACGTGTTAATCTGTTCCAGTGCTATTTCTTTAAACAAGTTATGGTTTATGAGAACCAAGACCTGAGCATGACAGGAAAACCTAATTCCACCACAATAGCTGTAGAATGAAAAATTGACTTTGGCAACAATACATTATAGTTTGCAGTTAAAACATATCTACTAGTAACTCACTCCTAAATGTCAATGCTCTCTTGAGCATGAATTTTATGATTAACTTTATCACACTCAGTAAAGAAAACTCGTGTTTTGGCCACCTTCTTGAACTGAAAACAAATGTTGCCACAGCACAGATTATATATAGTATTAAAAATAGATTTATCAAATAATCAGTCATCCTCGGAATTAACCAAGTATAAATTCAGATTACAGCATTGAAAAGTTTATAAAAATGTTTTCTAATCTAACTAGTAGTCGTAATAGGGGACTACCTCATGTGTGTACACAGGCTCAGAAAACACTGAAAACAAGACTGCCTCTTTGTAGAATGTGAATGTATTCAAGCATGAATTCAAGGTTGAATTTTCACAGAAGAGAAGTTTGGGAATGACTTCCGGGAAAAAAATGGAGTCTGAATTTAAGCTATTTGTAAATTCTCTTGTTTATTATTTCCTTTTTCTTTCTTTTCATATTTTAGCATATAAAGATGATATAGCAGCTTCAATGAAATTTAGCAAAAATGCTTATTAGTACACACACCAAATACAGCATCAAAAGAATGCAATCTTGGTATTTGCATCTTTGCTTTGAACACTACTTTAAATTCTAAAATTCTTTCCTTATTGCTTGAATTCCTTAATTGCTGTGGTTTTTATGTCACTGTAATTTTCCAGTAGTATTAATTCATGAGAAAATAATCATTATCTTCTCAAGTTTGCAGCTGAATTACTCAAGATAACAATTTAAATCTACAGTTAACAGAACTGAAGAAAATACCAACTTTCAAGACAGAACATGGTATGTGTCACCAGTTAAAACAACTCACTTAAAAACAAAAAAAACCGGATGATATTACTCTACCTGCTATATATGTTTGTTCATGCAACTCTGTGATGCTTAATAACTCTGCCTTCTGTTGTTGACAGCTTTTTCTTGCCTGATGCCATGTTAGCGCGGACTCAGAGTTTATCTGATACTGGACATTTGTTAGAGGATCAGTAGTCCACAATGAACCAATAGTATTAACTGTTGAGAGAAAAAGAAATGTTGTAACTGATCACAGAGACTGAGACAGATATATAGAATAATAGATATAGAATATAGAAATAGAATGAAATATAGAATAAATCGTAAAACTGAGTAAAAATACACAAAGCTACACCCTGCAATAAAGAACAGGTATGAAAGGAGTCCTATAATTTGTTAGTAAATCCAGGCATAGGCTAAATCATGACAGCCATGCTGGACAACACATACATCATGAAACAGTATCACCATTTTCTCCAGTACAACAAATCCGTTGGTTAAGATTGAAGATGAACAGCTATAGTTGTTCTAAAGTAACTGATCTGTCACCATGGAGAAAAACACTACAATCTTACAGATTCATGCTAGCTTTAGTCCATAAAGCAGATGATTTTTCTGAGCTCATTTATTTTACAATTTTGGGTGCTATGTAAAGTGTCTTTAAATTGTCTTATTAAAATAAGTATAATGAGACCCAGGAATTGGGCAGAAAAAATGAAGCTACAAGAGGCCCCAGCAGTGAGCCAAATATCACTCCACAGAGAGAATAAAGTTGCATGACAAAAGCAGAATAATGAAGAGGTCACTATACGTCTGTCAGCAATGGGAAAAGTACTGAAATTCCTGAAGCCTGTATCAGCTCCTTAAGTTGCAAGCTGTGAAAAATTTGAGAGAAAGGTCTTTTCCGCTCAGAAAATCTGTATGTGTAAATAAGAGGAAAACAATACAATAAACAAAACTCAAGACAAAGGGTGGTACATGCTAGATGTCACCAGGTCAGTAACCAGTTCCACTTTTTCCTGTATTAAATCTGATAGTTTATAGACAATGTGAAGTGCTTCTTTTTGAATTAGCCTTATGCAGCAAAATAAATTCAAGTTAATTGTATATGTATATTCTAATATGGACCTATGACTAACTATGGAAACTTTCATTCCATTATCATTATCCAGAAAGCAACTTCTATCCAAAGTATTTTATGAGGCCAAAATTTCTTCTCTACTCTGTGTTCTACAAAACCACGTGCACAAGCACATTTCTGGGATAAAAAAGAGACTGTAGTATTAAAATCTATAATTCAGTGAAGAAGATTTCTCTGGCCTTACAGAAAGGTTTTACAGAGATAGCGCATTTAATAGAAAAGAAGAGAAAAAGAAGCATTCATTTGACCTTCCATCTTCCTCTCTCTTTCTCTAATTTATAGTTGCATATGAAGTTATTTTTTTATATAACCTTGGTCTGGAATTATATATTTTAGCATATAAGCTTAATTCATGTTGAACCACAGTTGTCCTTAGTGCATAATTGGAAATACTCAGCTTTATCTCTACACAGAATATTTCAGCATGTATTTTTGTATACACTGAAATTAGCGAGGATTATTTCTGTTACGTCTACTATCAGAGTTTCAGAAGTATAAATTAGTAAACCACAAGATTTCATTCTTGTCTTTGAGAGCTTTCAGTCTTTAAAACAAAGTGAAGCAGACCGAAAGTGCATTGAATTCCAGGTATAGTCTTTGACAAACAAGCCAAAACTTACAGGAAAGAAAAAATGTCCTACCAGTGGAAATACTTATTACAATTGTAATTTTAGAAAGTGTTAACAGGACTATCATGTGTAGTATCATATGTAGTACTCCTACATAGTACATATATAGTACTTTCCTTCGGAAAGACTGGCAATGGACTTGAGAAATTTTAATTTCAAAATTGCAAGCTGAAATCTGGCCTTCAACTAGCAGTAACAATAAAAGTATTCTTGTTCGCTTAATTATCCATCCAGAATAAGTTGGAGTCTCAGTCCAGTATTCTTCAAAACTAAATGAATAGAAGCAAATAAAATGAAAACTGAATATAATTCATGTTAGACATCCTATAGTACAACCGCAATCTCTTCTCTCTGACCATACAGTCGGGAAGGAATTTGTAAGACTTTACATTATTGTATGTAAAGGTGTAAAACAAATTGTTGTCAACAGTATAAAAGAAAATCTAAGGAATACTAAATTTTCTTTCACATGCTTATCTTCACATAGGTATATTTTTCTAAAGTGCTTCCCTCTTTCTTTTTCCTAGATGAATTTATGACATCCAAAATCATGTCAAAAGTTCCAGGTAAATCATAAGAAACAAGACAAAAGACTCTTTGTAACTTTGTTGGCCGATTCACAAGGCATTCTGAACTCGACGTAAAACCACAATGGAAGATCCTTCAAAACATCTCAAAATGCTAGTCATAAAAAATAAAAAGCCAGTCAAAATAAAACAAAGTCAGCATTTTTGAATGGATGCATGAATGGACAATAATTAATACGTAAGGTTAAAATTATTTAAATATTTCCTTATTCCCTGCACTCTTTGCTTTTTCCTAGTCAGTTGCACGTTTTATTACAAGTCTTACCAAACTTTTCAGAGAAATTCTGTCCCTTTCAATTGTCAAGAAAGGGGCCTCAGTGGACTTTTGCCTACTGAATACAGCTGCATGTACATTTCATGACTTGCTTTCCTGATGACATTACCTTGTGCATCCTTCCTCAACACATGCTTTAACATTGCAATGGAATATATAGCTCAAAAAGTCATTGTGTGTCTGTAAAGAATAGGCATTTCCTAGGATATTAAAAATTGTCAGAAGTAGCAGCGACAATTCTCAGTTTCTTCTGTTGAGATTTAAGTTTCATTGTCACTGTATCAGCATATTTTTTAAAGCACCATCTAAGGAGTTCAACCTCACAATTTTTTTACCTCTGTCACATTTCCACATTTCTTTTGGATATAATAATGGCTTATAAGTACCATCTTAGTCCTCCTCATATTGGAGAACACTTGAGTTGGTTTTGTTTTCAACAAAAAAGTGATGGATTCAATCTTAATTTCAGTGTTTGTCTGGGTCCTAGAAAAAACAGCTGTAATGGTCTGCATCATCTACCTTCATATCAGCACCTTTGCTCCCCCCAGAGAGTTTAAAAAAAGCAACACTGCTTACATCTTATTAAATATTCTTTAACATATGAAGACTTTAATGTTGCATGTTTTAAAGGTGCTCTTGAAAATTTAATAACTTATTATTCTGTAATATAGTGCAGTTCTCTGTAGTAGGGCTGACTGAAACTTTCCTACTTCTGCCTGTCTCTCGTTAAAGCGTATGACCTAAATGTGAATATTTTATAGCCAGTACTGAAGAATCAGGAAGGAAACATGCAGGCAATCAGCATAAAGCAGCTTTTTCCAAAAACAATCTGAATGGATTTCCTTGAATTATGTCAAAGAACTAAACAAAATTTTAATGACACCTCCTATTTGCTTTACTGAAAGAATGCTAGACAGGTAACAAACTTACACTGGTCTTGCAGGTGTGTATACATGGAATTAATACTACCGATATGTTTTTAATATCTCAAAAAATAGTACTGGCAGAGAAAAAAAGCTTACCATTTTTATTTCTCTGAACTAATGAGTACAACATTCATGGAAATCATACAATAATACTTCAGCATCAGATCAGTTAAGATCAACCCACTCTGTTTTCTTCACATCAGAGGAAGGAGGAAAGACATATTTTTCTCTTTTGTTCTTAACTGAAGTCAGTTGGAGCTTTACAACAAAACACAGTAATAAAGAAGGGAGGGAAAAATGCCACCTCTCCCATCGTGACAGAAAAAGCAGCAGTTTCTAGACAAACTGCTTAGAACATATTTTATAGAAGTCCAGAGAAAAATTATTCAAATTAAACATAATTCAAACACATATTCAGATTTACTTTATGGAATACCAACGTTTCTACACTAAGTTCTGTATTACATAATACAACAGCTCAATCTCTAGTTATACTTAAACCAGGGAATTAATAGTGTATATACTTCTCACTGTTTTAAATTACTCTAATGCAGAACAGTAAACAATGTAGTATGTATGTTTAGGAAATACCATGTAAGCTCTTTTACATTCAAAAAACAATTCATTTCTGTGAAGCAGTCTTAATTTTGATTTAAGTTGTATTCTAGGTTCTAATTCTGCAGCAGAAGCTACTATGCAGTCAATAGCATATACTAATGTAACATCTTCACACCAAATTAACGTTCTGTTTGAGTAAATGCCCTAATTACATATTCCAGTATGCAGTTCAGAAACTTTCGCCTGGAATTTAGTCAAGTATTTTTTTTATGCTAAGTCCTATTTTCATATATGTAAGTAGTTCCTAAAAGGATAGCTAACTGTGTAGAGACAGAAGAATACAGTTTTGAATTACGCTTTGTAGAGCACATGAAAAGGACAGCAGTATTCCCAGGCAGCTGAATAAAAGACCAAAGTAGACTCTTCAACATGCAAAACTTACATTTCAGTGGGCAAAATCCATATCTCTTGTCAACATCATAGTCTGCAGTGGTTCCACACCAGAACCATCCATCTGCTCTGCCAGCATCTGTGCAGTCAGCGTACCACTTATTACCAAACTTAAAAGGGAATACACAAGGTGCTCCCTCAGCATTTCCTCTCACTGTGTAGGTATCTAAGGAGACATAATAATTTTAAAATGTATAAGCAATAATTTGCATGGGGTATATGTAACTCCATCTTTATGTTCATCTTATAACAAGTACAGCTTCCTAACTTAGTGTACAACACGTTTTGGGAATGGGATGTAGATATTTTTTAATCTGTAGGTGAAAGCTGATACCCATGGCCACAAGACCAATTTTCATCACTTAAAAGAGACTACTGACCAGAAAAGGAGACTACTGACCAGAACTGACTGAACAATCAAAAGGATAAATCCATAAAATCAAGCAATTTGCTTTTCAGGCCCACACAATCAGTGATTCTTCTGTTGATTGTGGTCATTTTAAACATCATGTCACATAGGTATAAACCTGAAGAACACACCACAGAGTAACTTCTTTATACTATATCCAAATAAAAGCCCTTGTCCCAGAGCCATAATTCTGTAATCATTCCTTGTGTAAACTCTAGAAAATTGATCCTTGCCTTTCTCTGCCAAATATATTCCCAAATGCCATCATAAATATATGTGTGTGTGTATATGTGCATTTTCAAATTTAACTATTCAAAATTTATTTGTCTAACACTTCACCAACTTTCAGAGGCACCTCAAGCACCTAGAAATGCACTGTCAATATACTGGAGCTAGCTATTTCAAGAATTAACTAAATCCTTACAGAAAAAAGAATCATATTTTCTCCTCGGGACTGGAGTGGCAGAGTAGAGGTGAACATAATCAACAGCATAGACATTCAGTCTATGTCCTCTGTACACATGTAAGTAGTCAAAGATATCATTAACTGTTATGTAATAGCAATATGCATGTTCTGAACAACAAAAGGCTTTCCTCTCCTTCCAAATTGTCCACTGCTTTGCATGGTTAAATATCTAATTATCAGAACTTTGACAAAAAAGCAAAATGAACCTCTCAGAAAACATCAAACACACTCAAATATTGTAGAATTCACCAAAATCCACATTCACTGATTACCAAGATGACTAAGGTAATTCTCCTACAAATGTCCTATATTGTAATTAGATTCACATATAAATCAGTTCAAAATACAGAAATTAATTTATAGAACTTTACCTTCATAGCCTCGAGAACACAGATCGTCTGTAGTTCCGTAGACTTTCCACCTACTCCATAAACCAGATCCCTTGTAAAGCATAATATTCCTTTCCTGTCTGTTTCCATAGTTGAAAAACAAATCTTCCCCTTGGATTGCAAAGAGAGTCTCATTTCTGCATTCCCATCGCTGAAGTTCGCTAGCCTTGTCACAAGGATACAGAGTGATCGGAACCCAGTCTTTCTTCGAAGGTACTCCCAAGCACAATTTGAATGCTATGCTCATAAGCTGGTGATCTGAGACCCACCTGAATTTTTGTGACTCATTTTCTTGAACACAAGGAGAAGTAGTCACTGAATTAGAACTCTGAGCCAATACACAGCGCTTGTGATCTTCATTATATATTAAAAAGGTGCTAGTATCTGTAAGACAAAAAGCAAAGGAATCAATTGGCCTGAAACAATCTCACCTATATCTAAACAAAATATGAGTCTGGATGGTACTCTTGGGATCGAAATTCTATCATCTGTTAGCAAAAGAGGGTGGGATCCTCCTGTGGCCTACAGCTGATAAAGTGACTGTAAAATACAACTAGTTCAGATTTCAGGACATTTCAACTATTTTGCATCAATGAAAGAATCTATCCTAAAAACAGCAAGGCATTAGAGACATAGATCTATAGTCTTGTGTCTTTAAAGCATGGACTGAACTTAGGAAAAAGGCCCATCTATAGTTTTATTCCAAACTGGACTCATGGGAATGAGTGAAAGGAGGGAGCATGCACACCATGCTCTGCCTATCCTGATGCTGACTGCTCCAGCAGTTCTGCCTCCTTGATCCTGACTCCCATTGTGAGGACTACAGTGTAAGTTCTTCAGGCTCTGTTTTTCCATGGTGGAGAGATCTGCTCTCGTAAGTTCTGCTAAAATCCTTGAAGTCTCAATGAAGATGAAACATTTATTTCTTTCTTTACCTTTATATACAAGCTACTTGCAGGGTTACAGTAACATAATCATTTTTTTCTATCAGCTGCATTCATTGGTGATTTCCTTCTTTCTTATGTTTCTCCACTAAGAATGAAATACTGACACCAATGGGATTTGCCATCATCAGGTATTCGTCTTAATGACTAATGAAAATTTATGAGGCTGTTTATAGCTCCCAGAGTTATTTCTCCTTCTTAGTACAACATGCTTAACAGTATACATTCATCTGTTCTGTTTCAAACTTCCTAGCATTTCTTATATTACCTGGATCTACTATATGGTAAAACATTTGTGAGCTGGTCTCATCCAGAGACCAAGAATTTTTCCTCCTCCTTTGGTCCTCTTAAAATACATTTTAGCATGCTAAATGAATAGCTCACTGACATTGCATCTCATAATTCAACAGGTTGATCAAGGTCTTAAAACTGTATTTTAACTGAGCTACAAGCAAGGGAAGAGAAATACTTGTTTTACTCCAAGGATTACAGTTACATAAAATATTACGTATTTCAGTGTTAGATTACCAAAGTAAGCAAGTTCTACAATGCAAAAATAGTTAAGAAAAAACAGATTAACTGCAAAACATTTTCCCTTTTTTGCTGATGTTCCAATGTGGAAATGATCATAAATTACTAAAGAAGCTGGGAACAAATAGCCTCTATCTGAGAGAAAAAGCTGACCTAAACTTATCTCACCCACGGTTCAGTTTCCTTCTCCTGTCCTTTGGCTTCCAGCTCACAGGGAAGCACTATAAAAGTGATGAGCACTGAAGACAGAAATTGTTCCCTTTTGCCAATCAGCTTAATTCATAGACAATACAAGGAAATATATAATTATCACTGCTGGTGATAACTCCTTTTATTCTGCTTTTCTACCAGCATTTAGCACAATTATACATGCAGTGCTTGCAATTCTCCTTTTCCTGAAATCTTACTTAAAGTTTCCGGTTAATAAAAAATGTAAGACTTTTTCACAAGTGTGGAAAACACTGCTTGATCTTTTAAACTGCTAAAATTGTACTTCTGGTCTAATGCAACGTTATGCATTTTATGCAACTTATGGTGTTAAAGAGAGGGTGCTAGACACATGAAAAACAATATGCCAAAGCCAAAAGCCTGGACTGCTGTAGTCAAGACCAAAGGAGTGTGAAATTTTGTTTTCAGAGACAATGTCAGAAAGCTGAATAAAGAGGTCTGTCTAGTGGAAGAAAAGCAAATCTTCGGTCCTCTACTTTTTTGACTGTACCTTTACAAGGCATTGGCAGTGCGTAAACAAGGCAGCAGCTTATACAAGTAGGCACTGAAAATAAGTTGGCACCCAAACAGGAGGGAAGGACGAGGTGGAAGGATACAGGAGCAACTGTGACAGAGACTGCAGAATTCCCTTTCCCTCATAATTCGTAGCTCTTGTCACATCTATGACCATACAGATGTCTTGTATCATGGGCCAGGGCTGCTTGTTTACAGCTTTACTTCTGTGTCTTTTCCTAGCATCTGGAATCTAAAAGCAGAGTCTCACTTCACAAGAAGTGAAGAGGAACACTGTAACCCACTAGAGCTGATAGTGTTAGGTACTACAACAAAGTCAAAACGATAATTACAAACTTAGTCAGCAGCCAATTTCTATAAATAATGTCTTGACCAAATACGAGACCAAGCCTTGTAAGCATACAGCCTTTTGGCTAGATAGCACCTCCCAGTGGAACCCAACAGCCACCAAAGATACCTTAAAAGAACCCTATAGTAACATAGTGCATGCATAGTATTAGGTTTTAATATGTACAGCAATTCTCGGAATAGGCACAGCAGCAAGACTGTGTCAACAGCCTGAGCCCCCAAACATCAGTTGGCTGAGGGTGTGCACTAGGATGGGAGGGAGTGTAGCCAGGACAGTGAACCTGAACTCACCAATGGGATATTCCATACCAGATGAGATTGTGCTTAGCAATAAAAGCTGCAGGGGAAGAAGGAAGAGGATGCTCCAGGAGTTGGCCAGATATCCCCACACTCAGTCCCCCTGAGGATTGGGGTGAGAGCACAGCAGTGCAGCACTTAGGTACCTGTCAGTGTTAAACCACAACAAGAACCCATCCAGAGACAGCTAGCATCTTTTCCTATCAGCACCCTGATGGATTTGTTTTCCCACTGGTTTTTATTTCTCTTCACCCATCACACTAATGATTTGCCTATTTCCAGTCCCAGAAAGATTGTGCCAAGTACCTTTTGTAGAGATTACGTTTTAGGAGTGCCAGTATACAAAAACAGCATTGGACTTTGTAGCACTCACAAACTATCATAGATTACATGAGAGATCAGAAAGAGGCTCGTGAAGTCAGAGAAGCACTAACAGCTTCAAAGGTCAAGGCAGAGTGCCCTAGCAGCACACCAAAGGGCAGAAGAAGATAGAGGGGAAGCAAGGAGGCAGCCAGCAGAGCAGGCAGAGTGACTTCTCTTAGCAGACAGCCTGCAATGACTGTAGCTAACTACAGAAAGCAAGAAGCATTAAAAGCTGGCCTTACAAAACTTTCCTCCAGTAAACCTTGTCTACAAAGGATGCTGAGGAATGGCAGATGCAAAACTTTCCCTGGATGAGAGCAGTGCGCTGGAAATCAGCAATTCTCAAGTGCAAGCTCCAGCTTTCAATCAGAGCCGCCTCCGGCAACACACTGCCCACCCCAACGCTCCCAGGACAGCCCTGCTTGGGGCACCCCGCGATGCCAAAACCCAGAGTGCCGCCGCACGGGGCAGCTTCGCCCGTGGATGAGTGCAGGCAGGCAGACAGACACACACACACACACACACACTGCCGCAGGTCATGCGGGGCTCGGGGACCGCGCTCTCTTCCCGGCACGCCGTGCACTGTCCCTGCGGGCACTTACCCAGCAGCGGAAAAGCAGCGGGGAGAAAGGCGAGGAGCAGCAGGAGCAGCAGGAGCGGGGCGAGAGCCATCACCGCCGTGAGGACAGCAGCTCCGCCGCACTTGTGAAGGGCCGGTGGATCAGGGGAAAGCTCTGCGCTCGAAATGATAAGGAGATATCCTGTCACATGGGGTGCTTGGAAATAACAGGAATTCGCTGTTCAAACTTTGCTATCCAGCGGAGGGAAGAGCCTCCTTCCAGGCGCACGCAGGTGATAAGGTGGTGATAGCTGAGAGGCGAGCCGGGCTGTTTTCCGTTGCTGTTTTTTTGTTTTTTTGTTTTTTTTTTTTTTTTTTATTCCCTTTGCGACCCTGTCAACATCGTGTAAANAGTTCCCTTCCCTTATTGCAAGTAGTGCCCTTTATTCGTTTCTGTTTTTTTTTTTTTTTTTTTTTTTTTTTTTTTTAATCCCCTTTGCGACCCTGTCAACATCGTGTAAACGCTGGCTTTCACAGCGCACTTTGGAAACCAGTCCTGATTACAGCTCCTTTATTCCCCCCTCTGCACGAATTCCCACGCTTGAGCGTTATATGGCAGGGACCGGGAACAGGTCTCTCGCCTGTGTGATGTCGCTGGGAGTCGCGTTTAAGTCTTGCCCACCAAACCATGGGGTGGGGGGACACTCACTTGCTAGCTGGCTATCCACGAGCTGAAGAAGCTTCTTCAGGGAGTTCAAGTCAGCTTTCTGAAAGGGTGCCTTTAAATCACAGCCTGCCTGGAGGTTTTACAGCCCAGGGGGACCTCACCATGCACCTCTGTTTTGCGGGGAGCAGCACAGCGTTGTGTAGAGGATGAAATCAGTACGTGGGCTGAGGGGTCGCAGGTGGATGGAAGGCATTGATCTTACTGCTGTTTTATATACAGAGGCTTTTGTAACATTTACTGGGCACGGTAATACCACATACCCTGCCTGATGGATTTCAGAAGCACTGAGATTACTCACAATGTGATGCGTGATCTGCAGTTGTTCTCGTACTGTCAGGCACTCAGAAACTTCTGGTATGTACAGGAAAGTTTCAAAAGCCTCCATCTGTGTGGAAAAACAGAGCAAGCACCCATATGAGTTTGTAATGGAAGGAGACAGGTCAGAGTGAGCAGGTAGTTTCATAATGTCATTGCAGGAGAAGAAATGATAGAGATGAAACCCAAGAACTCCACAACAAGGCTCCCAGTAACATAAGTAGGGATGCCAGCCAGGCAACTCAGCTGTGCTGAGCCGTCCTGTGAACAATATATGGGAGTAAAGAGGATGCTTTTCACAATTTCTTGTAACATCTGTGGATGCACATAAAGGTCAGGCAGAGTGTGGCCCAAAAACCAGAGGTGGGAAGCAGAATTCTGTGTCATTATGTCAGTGGATTCTCACTTGGGAAACTTCATCCTGCAAGTGATACACATTCTCATGCTGCAGTAGATGGCACCTATTTATTATTCTCTAACTGCTTGCAATGACCTTTATGCTGAACTAATAAAAACCCAAGTGCTTCCACTGAGGAGATATAGCTAACTCAATCATAGTACAGCTTGAAAACAAAAAGTTGCCCCATATTCTAATATTACCACCTTAGGAACATTCAGGCATTCAAAGCATGTTTGCAAAATGCTTTCAGAGGGAAACAATTTTTTCCTAAGTTGCCTTAATATTTATTTACATGCTTATTTTAATAGCAGCAATAGCTGGAACCCCAGCAGAGCATCTAGTGCCCAAAGGAACAAGTCACAAGATGGACAGCCAATGTTGCTGTCCCAGTAGAACAATGCTATTTGTAAGACCATAACCCACACTTTGGGGAATCCTTGATATCCTCTTGGCCAAAGGTAAACAGTGAGGGGACACAATATCCAAAGTTCAGTCTCAATGTAATTTTTTAGATTAAAAAAGAAAATAAAAAGGCTGCACATAAATGTAAACACACATTACACAAATCGACAGAAAAAATGATAATAAATAGCTATACGTATCTGACAATCAGTGGCCATGCCAGAAAGGAGCTATACATGGAAGCCAGCAGAAGAGACCACATTGGGCCATTCTTTGACATTCCCAGGACTAAACTAGACAAACTGCTTAATGACACGATCCATTTTTCAAATCAGTCCTGCTTCAGGGAGGAGTCACACTAGATGAGTTCCTGAGGTCCCTTCCAACCAAAATGAGACATTAGAAGAGCTCCTACTAAGTCTGGAATTCCAGTCATTCTTTTCTCAGCAAATTACTTCCCTTCCTGATTCTTCAAAAAAGCTTTTTTCTCATTTTAACTTGCACACACTGGAGGAACTGCCACTTCAAAGTCATTTTGAGAGTGGTACATGTGTATACAAACACACACACACACACACACACACATATATATAGACAATTTTATATGTACTCCTCACTGATCTGGATGAGTTCATTCACTCAGCTTCCATGTCTCATCTTCAGCATACTGCGCAACAATTAAGTCTGGGCCTGGCATGCTCCTTGGGAATCATTGTACAACTGCATAAACCATACATTCTGATCTGATGTAATCCAAGGGAAAGGACTGCTCCCTTTGGGGACAAAAGGATTCAGCAAAGTCTCAGACAATAGAGATTTGTAGGCAAATAGTCACCAGAAGCTCAATCTGCTAAATAATGACAGGATACTACTTAAACACACCCTAGACAGAGATATGTTTTCATCTTTCTGCAGGTAGCAAGCCAGCTGCCGTTTACATTTGGAACAGAAAGGCCTAAATTTCTTTGAAACAGGTCTGACCCTGTCCAGTTCTGGCACAGTTAGTACTTGCAACTGGTGACCATTCCTGGCAAAATACCCTGAAAATGTGAAGTCATGGTGGCTCTTGATTTTTGATAGTCAACAGGAAGATGGAAAGTTCTGTCTAAATGAAATTGTATCCAGACCTGAAGTATGGGCCGTGCCCAGCGGGTAGTGGTTAATGGAGTTAAGTCCAGCTGGCGTCCTGTTACGAGTGGTGTCCCCCAGGGGTCGGTATTGGGGCCCATCTTGTTTAATATCTTTATTGATGACCTAGATGAGGGGATTGAGTGTACCCTCAGTAAGTTTGCAGATGACACCAAGCTGGGAGGATGTGTTGATCTGCCAGAGGGTAGGGAGGCCCTTCAGAGGGATTTGGATAGGCTGAATAGCTGGGCTGAGATCAATGGGATGAGGTTCAATAAGGCCAAGTGCCGGGTCCTGCACTTTGGCCACAATAACCCCATGCAATGCTATAGGCTTGGGGCAGAGTGGCTTGAAGACTGCATAGNCCCCTTTTGTTTGTGTTGAAGTAAAACAAATGGGTTATTATCCATTCTCTCACATGTGCATCCAAGCTATTTTTTTAATGTTTCATGTGTACATCTGTACCTCTCAGATGGCATTCAGTGGATTTTTGCACATTTCTAACATTTGCATTGCCATTTATACTAAATATACTTAAGAACTAAAAAGATAAACATTGCTGTTATCACAATGCCTATTCAATGTTAAGAAGCTATATAAATAAGATACTGGGCAATGGAAAAAAAAAAACAGGAATTAGAAAAATTAATATTTATTTTTTATACAAATTGTATTCCTCTAAAATGTCATTCAGAAATTGTTCTTGAGATTTCTGAAACCAAAACAGAATAAAACGTTTTAGGAGGTGAAAAATCAAGGCTTTCATACTTTTCACCGGGGAGCCTTTATCTAGTAAGAGCCCCTTGAGAATACCATTAATATCATGTATAATGTTCATCTTAAATACAACTAATTCAAACTTGTATCTGTGCCTCAAATACATACATATCAAAATTTTAAATTCCAGCACTCTGCTTTTAAAGCAAAGTAAGAACATAAGAATGTCATTTTTCCCATGTGTACATTTTAATTTCTTCATAAACATACATGGCTACTGGGAATGTATACTCTCATGATTTCTACTATGTCAAGTTTGGTTTATGCCTCGCCCGTATTATGAAAATAAAGAGGAATGTCCGCACCCTGGCGTATCTGGTTCCTTACAGCTACAAATAAGTGTTGCCTGCATAGTTAAAAGCCACAGTAAATGCAGCCAGAAGTTTTCAGATGTTTAGGGCAAATAAAGAAATTCCAGATGGTTTTCTGCTTTCTGTTGTCATAGAAGAGTTTCAAGAAGCAAAGTATATAAGACCCATGGCTGTAAAACATCCAATACCCGAAAACACATGACTTTTATCCATTCTAATTTAATTTTCCAGGGTTTTCAGTTATGTCAGAAATACAACTAGACTTTGGATTGCAAGGAGGGGACAGTTTTGTCCAAAAGACAGATAAGAGGCCCTTAGTTATAGAGGGATCACATCTTCAAATCAGCCTATTGGGAGACTGGTGAATGCAGCCAGGATAGACTCACTTTGAAAGTAACCCTTCCTCTTAAGCAAGACATCACTTCAGTGTATACACAGTTGTTGTTTTTTTATCTCAAAACCAGAAACTTCATGAGATATATACATTTCATAAAAAGACTGCAGAGTAAGACAGTCTGTTTGGAATCAGGAGGGAACATAGCCATAAATTGGCCATATTCTATCCACTTATTCTATCCACTTATCACCTTATTTAAACAAAATCCAAACATACCAAAGATTTTTCTGTTGAAGGTTTTCCCCCACATGCACTGAATGGCCTTTCAGCATTAAGATGCTGATGTTTGGAAGTTCTGCAGTGCAACCTGCTGATGACTTCTCCCCAACTTATTTCTTTCCGGTGCTTTTTTCTCAAATGTTTGATATCAGGATTTACTTGTGAGAAATTTGTAGATGTTTTCTCTCTCAGTACATATGTTATGCTCTTATTCTGTGAATAGTGAAGTTTATATGCCTCGTAGTGAGGCTTTGTAATATTAGAATGGGTTACCCCTACTGGAAGGCTACAGACACTGCAGCAGGCCTTTTTCTCATCCTAGAACGCTTAATGTTCTCAGTATTTAATCATTTTGGAAAGTTAGCTTTCTAGAAAATCATACTGTTGTAAAGAGTTAATTCAAGTTAGTCTAAAAATTGTTTATGAAGATCATTTTAAGAACTTTACTGTTCTATACTTTTACTAAAGTAAAAATGCATAGGAGTCAGATAATTTAGCTGATTCTTTCAGAGATCAAGAATAATTAAAAGCAAAGAGAAAAATCAGAAAACATTAACAGAAAAATTGAAGTTCCTGACAAAGTTTTTCGTGACAGACAAACTGAAAATAACTATCACACTGAGGAGTAATTATAGCATTGTTGTGTGTGAACTAAAAGAACTGAGACACAAAGCCATGGATGCTGACTAGTGGTCACGAGGAGCTGATTTCACTCACAGCCAAGGCTGAGTCAGGCATCTATCCTCCAAACAGGAGCTAGTAGAAAGAAGGGCAATCACAACTTTTTGGTGTAATTACAGTGGATATTTTTTTCTCCTGTCTTTCACTTTGCAAGGCTTAAGCTCATCCTGTTCACTTTTGCATGCACACATGAGCAAGAGAGCTAACAGGAACAGCGACCGAAACAGTGCATAAACAGGATCCAGTTCAGCACTCATTTCACAATACCATTGTCTGTGCAAACAATTTTGATCGTTGGTGGAAAAAAAGAAAAAGTAAAACACTGCCGAGAAAGTAGATTCATTATTCTGTAATTACTTCAAATGGCAGAAAAAAATCTCCTCTAAATACCCATACACATTCAGCTCACCTACACAGCTCCTAAGACAGCAGCACAACCATCTTAAGTTCCCATTGCTGTCAGTGGAGAGAAAGAGGTTGCCAGACAGCAACTTGGATGATAACCATGAACACCCTCAGACTTCCAGCCTCACCTGGTGCAAGCAGAGAAGTAGAATAAATACTTTAGCTAAAATCATTTTGTTCTTCTTCACCACAACACCTAAGACTTGATTTGTGAAGACTTACATGCCTTTTTATCTTCAAAATAATTACATAGATTATTTTTTTAAAACCTTTGGTTATTACCTTTCTCTACCTTTCAGTTATCCACAATAAAGCAAATGAGACAACTTCATTTCTCTATCTCCCTACAAGCTATTTCAGCTATCGGTTGAATAGGAAGGAAAGCGCTCTCTGTGATTTGGGAGATCACTCCCAGAATGTAGCTGACTTTGAACATAATATCCTTACTAAGTCCTCCCCAGCCAGAGAGGAGAAAGGGAACACCACTGCAGTAAGTACTCTGCTCTTCATATTGTACTCAGTTTTCTCTTCCATTTTTTAATAATAAAGCATTCTTAAATGGTAACTGTGGAAATTTTGTTTTGATTACAGAGCCTTGCATGACAAAGTGCTGTATACAAGTAGCACAGTGGGAGCCACAGTGCTGTCCTCTGCACAGGACAGAATTATAAAGTTATAGATGGCCATTTCTAATTCATCTAAGTGACAAAAGTCTTGTAATAAAACTACTTTTTAATTAACAAATTTAATACATGTTTTTAATCCCTTCTTAACTTTACAAGTACGCCCGTGATCTCTGCAAGTTTTCTTTGTGCATAATAATACATGCAGTTGAGCAGTCAAAGTTCAGTAGAATCTGGAACTCAGCAGGAGCCGAGCAGAACACAGCTTGAAGTTAATATAATGCTGTAATGTATTGATAATAGTTTCTGCCCTTGTATTGTACACTCCATTCTAGTTATTTACAATGGATGAAAAGAAATAGAATAGAAACATGGCAGTTCACTGATGGAACAAAAACCTTCATAAAGGATGAGGAGACTTTCCTTACCAGGATATACTCTTTACAAAAATAAAAGGTGAAAGTTGAGATATAGTAGAGAAAGCTAAAAGAATAAGCAGAGCTGCTTTATTAGTCATTTCTGTTTGTCACATCAGAGTACCAACACAATAAAATCTAGTTTTATTCAAAGAAAATAGTCTTCATATCCATCACCAGTATTAACTCAAAACATTTATCAAGTCTATTAACCAGAGACTTGTACTATCAGAGGTCTTTTAAAAACAGTCATCCTCTAGGACAGGAATAAATCTGTAGGAGGTTCTATTTAAGAAGAAACTTCTCTGAACAGGTTATGGGAGCTGTAGGTAACTGTCAGGTGGAGCACCTCAGCTGATTTTTTTTGCAGATAAGGTTATATGGGGCGTTCTTTGTTTCCTTGCTTACTTTATCTTTGCTTCAGATAATCTAACCCAGAACAAAACCATGAGCCATCAATGATTTGATCTTGTATGTATTTAAAGGACACCTGACACATCCTTAAGTTCTGCAAACTGTTGGGTAGTAGTTGAGCAACGTGGCAATATTCTTTTTCATAAATAAAAATATAAGTAATCAATATGCCAGTAAGTATTGGCATCATGAATAGTAATTCATAATGGTTAGAGCAACAAAGTACTGCACGTGTGGCAGAGGGGTTTTATTTGGAAAAAAAAAAATAAAATAATTTCATTTCAGTTTCCCAAAGAAATGTGAAATTAAACAGTAAAAGGGAATGACCAAATTTGAGAATGCTTTTATTTGGCATTTTTTCTGTCAATAAATAAAGAGGTTTTGATCAGTTCAGACCTGTTTACAAATTAAGGTTCACTTCAGCAAGTTTGTTCGAAAAATGCTTGTCACAGAGGGTTCACAGGATGGGATGAGTCATGCACCACAGGAGGGTGCATCCGATCTGGGCAAGTGTACAGCAATGGATGCCTCCCACTGTGGATTTCACATCATCTGCACAGCATGTGTCCTGTCACAGTAGTATCACCAGTTCTGATAAACATATAGTTCTCCTTAAGGCCAGTCTGAAGTGCCTAACTCAGTGACTGTTTCACTTTATTCCATCCTTTCTTCCTTATAATGATGCCACAGTTCCTGACTTACTAGAGGAGTAAATGCAGTGATGCACGTATTGAGTAGTAAGTACACTAGAATTTATGAACCAAGAGGTGGCTGAGATGATCTCAAAGCTATCCTACCTTCCAGCATATAATATGAAAGCAATTTTGTAGATTTTGGTCCAAGGAACTGCATGATGAGCTGTGAGATGGGTAGAGGGAAGGAGGTTGCACTGCCTGGCAAGAGGGAGCTCTGACAGGAGGAGCAGACCTGCCAGGTTCTGGGAAATTCAGCAGTCTTGACTTGAGTTTTGAGAAGTTTGGCAAGAGCTCCAAAGTTAGTCAGAAATGTAGCAACACATCAACTACACAACCAGAACTACAGAGCCCTGAAGATCCTGCCCTCTGAAAATTGTTCAGTGAACCTGGATTGAAATTTTTCAGTTGTTGACTCAGAGGCATCCTGACATTTATCATCCCTTCATCTCTTCACTGAGAAGCATTTCCAGCAGGAACACCCTGCCAGAAGGGCAGAAAGGTTGAATCACCTTTTTCTTTTCTTTTGGGAGGTATTACAAGACAGAAAATCTCCTACCACGCAGCCAAGCTGTACAGGTTGCATGCTTAAGGAAAACACCCAATTTCATTGTTACTTGTCCAACTGGTTTCTCACTGAAAGAGTTATTAAAATAAGCATTAAATACTGAGTTTTAAATGAAATGTCATGTGCCACCATGTAACGGACTCAACTGGCATTTCCTTGGGAATATTTATGAATACTGACTTTATGAAATTTAAAGGGAAGCAGTCCAGATTCCTGGGAGCTATGCCAAGAGATTTCAAAACCAGGAAAACAGCATTCTGATGTGAACACAGGACTAGAATCCACACCTCCTGGAATTTAACTAAACCACCATTTTTCTGCAGGTTCTCTGCGTGCAACACAGGCACCATATGCATTTCATCAGTTTAAGGCATACCAATGTTATGATGTTATGCACTGAGTCAGATCACAGAGTGGCTTGGGCTGCAAGGGGGCTTAAAGTCCATCCAGCTCCAGCCCTTTGCCATGGGCTGGGCTGCCACCTACCAGGTCAGGCTGCACAGGTCCCCATCTAACCCAGTCTTGAATGCTTCCATAGAGGGGGCACCCGCAGCTTCTCCAGGCATCATGTCAATTTGTACTAGGTTGATTGAGATTCATAGGAACATGGCCACTTCCAGTGGGGCTCAGCTCTCACCCAGGGGGACATTGATAGCACTGAAGAGCTAATAAGCATTCTGTGCTTGCTTTTTCTCTCCTGCAAAATAGCCCTGTACCCAAAAGTAATGGGTCTTCCCCTCCTGTGTTCATACAGATCCAGTTTGTTTGCAGGTTGCTTGTATTCCAACTTTTATGAATACATTAATGGATGGATAAGGCATTTCTGTTCTTCATTTGTAAGACAAATTAAAATATATATATATATACACAGAGAAGGAAAAGAACATTCAATCCAAGGTAAAAGGTGCCTAGGGGAAAGGGATAATAGTCCAAACAGGAAGGGGTTGGGAGGTTGGGATTATTTGTTTGCCTTTCCTGGAAGCAAGAGATTGCCCACAGTCACACATAGGTTATTTTCATCCCCCATTTCAATGGGAAGCATCGAAGACTCAGAAAATGTGGAACCTGGCAGCTAGTTTAACCCTAAATGTGAACTCTCCAAATTGTGTCAATTAAGTCAGAAGAAAAAAAAAATCAAATGGAAACAATTACTACAATGAGTTGAAACTAGTTTTGTGTTAGTGAAGTTTCTCCTTTCTTTTTGTCAAGACCAGAGTGTCTTCTATATTTTGCAGTCTCCGTCATTTCACAGATGGCGTTCAAGCCCAGAGGTTTTAAAAAGAACTTAGTATTTCAATATTTCTTTGTCATTTCAAATAGTGACAGAGCCTGCAGATAAAACACTCTGGTTTGTCATCAACCAATCCTTGTCTCTGCTGCTGGCACATAAACCCAACTCAGACTACTTCCACTAGCACTCCTGGAATCAGATGGCTGCAATTCCCAGCTGAGCATAAGAAATCCTCACAGCCTGTCTGTGGTACAACGGGCACAGAGCTGCTTGTTCCTTCAGACAGCCCAGTGTGGGATGGCTCAGTTGGTGGCTACATGCCAGGGGATGGGGAGCTCTGACACCAAGGCTTTGTGCTCGCGTTGTATTTCATACCGACATGGTCATGTTATCTGGTGCTTCTGTAGAGCAATGGTCTGAAGTCACGAGCAACTTCAGATATCTGTATTTTCAGAGAACAGCTTCCTCCTGCAGTATCAAAACACGGCAATTGCTTTTTCTTCCTCAACTAAAAACACTCACTTCAGCTCAGTGCTGCAGAGAGGATTTATATGGGCTATTCTTTTTTGGAGTCCTGGCAGCTCTTCCTGCCTGTTATCTATGACCAGAAGTGAGCTGATGTATCCGAGCTTTTACAGGAAACCAAATCAGCAAATGTCACAGAGGCAGTGAAGCAGGATATAGTAAACCATGCTTCACGTACACACTCCGTGCTTCCTTTACTCAGCTCATACAGCTGAGAGCAGAGTGGAAAATGGCAAATGCTGGTATAGGGAAAAGAAAGCTTCATAAATCATAAAAGCTGGGTATTTTTCCCCTAACAAACACGAAAATGTAAGCAATTGGAGCCCAGCACTGAAGGATGCTTAGGATATCGTGTGCCATAGGAGTCAGAGCATCAGCCAAAAAGATTTGCCTGTAGCTCCTCCATTTCTGGTTGTTTCAGACTGCTCCCAAGGGAGGTTCCTCACTGCTGCACTTGAGGTTTCTGTAAGGCCCGGGACGTGTCAGAACACATCACAACTCTGACTTCATCTCTTCTAACAGCTTTGGAGAAGAGCTGAATTTTTACACTGCCTTGAAATACCATTTGCTTTGTAGACCATTTCAAGTTGGTGTGGATGAATCCCCTATAAACAAAGCATGCGTGTCCTTCCAGAAACAAAGCCTCATTATCAAAGGTTGATTTGTTTGCACAAAGCCGCCTTCTTTCTTTGTCCCTCCTGACTGAACCCCCACTTCAGGTGGTGATTTGCTTCTTCCCTTCATTCTCCACCCCATTCTTCAGACCTTGAGACCCTACCCTGTATCAGACTCCATTCCAGCAAAGCCAGTGCTTCACAGATCTGGCACTGAACTACTGAAAACAGAGAAGATGAAATCCTTTCATCAAGCACTGCTGCTTGTCACTCCACTTCCAACATATGATGTTACCAAGAGGATTGATTACCCTATTCCTTGTTTTTAACACCAGTATATTTTCCAAGGGACAGCTTAGAAACACGTGCTCCTGATAGAAACAGATACACTAAAGAAATCTTCATATTTTGGTAAACTCAGTGCACAAAGTGGGTATAAAAATTCTGTGAAAGCATACACAGTGCCTCTGCTTTCCTGTCAAATCCTGGAGCTTAAAGGGGAACCTTTAAAAACAAAAACAAAAAAACCCTCTTTCAAGAAAGGTGTTTAATCCCAGAGAACATATGGCAGCGGAGTGTGTAGAAGGACTGCTGATAAGAACCAGTCTGGTGGGGAGGGAGTGAGGAGTTCACATTTTTTCATATAGCAGTGGAACTGACAAATATAACAGTGTGTCAGTGGTCAACACTTTTCCTGACTGCTGCCTGTTTGTGGGACTGCACCATACAAGGAGCAGCTCTGCTATTAGTTGGGATACAGCAAATCAACCCAACAACCTTCCCAGAACCTGCACCAGCTCAGAGTTCTGTCCCATCTGTTCCTGATGCAATCACACCACTGCTGTCCCCTCTCCACATGAGGGCACACAGCACTGGTGTCAGGACCTGCACCTTCCAGAGCACACCAAGAAAAAGACTGGGAGCTGCCTTGATGTAAATTCTATTTCCAGAAAATCATGAAAACTATCCTGAAAAGTAATGGAAAAACACGAGGAGGGACACCATATAGCACACACAGCATGATAAAAATACCAGAATATACTCATTCAAGCTTCACTCGAAACTCTTACAAGGTCTATTAAAAATTCCACTTCTGAAGAGGGACGGCTAATTAGGCAGACTGATATTTTCTTGAGTGTGGTCCTCAGCAGCACTCTAAGTATGATAGCTTCCAAAGAAAATTATTGGCTTTTAAACGCTTAAGTCCTGCTGTACCTAAGGGTACAATTAAAATAGTTTCCTCCTGAGTGAATTATGAGAAAGAATGAAGAGCTGATTATGAGACTTTGGATGGTATCTTTAGAGCTGTTTCATAACAGGATACGAAGGCTACTCCAAAAGTAATGCTTCCCGTTTTATTGTGTTGGTCCTCAACATCACGAGGCAGATGTTGGTGGTACAGCAGTAGAGGTTGAACCTTCCCACCAACATTCCATTACATTTTGGAATTATTGCCGTGTGTTTGTTGCTGTGTGACAGATGGCAGCAGAGGAATAGTCTGATAGAATGGCTTCTGACATGGAAGTGTGGAATTGAACTACTCCACGCAGAAGAAATGGCACCTGCTGACACTCATCGATGCTTGCTGAATGTTTACAGAGATCCAGCAGTGGATGTGAGCACAGTAAGGTGCTGGGTGGTGTGTTTCAGTAGTGGTGACAGCAAAATGAAAGACAAGCCATGTTTTGGACAGCCATGCACAGCTGTCACACCACAAAATGAAGAACATCTAAGAACATCTTGATCAGCTCCTTAATGCTAATTGTTTCGGACTACATTGAAAAAAAACAGTGTTTTGTAGTTGAAAATCTGTTCTATAAGTAGTTTAATCATGCTCTTTGTATCTGTTGTAGTTTCTGCGAAAGAAAACAGGAGGCATTACTTTTGGAGCAACCTACTTATTTTCCCAGCGGTTTAGTCCCAAATACGATGGCAGGATATGTCAGATAATAGTCCCAGCAGCATTTATTTGCTTGCTTATTCTTCAAAAAGCTTATATAGTCTTCATCTATCGATGCTAAAAATTCTGCAGTCATTCAGTAGCACTTTAAAAATTATCACTTCCATTTTTAAATGCTTGAAATATGTGCGCTCACATTAATTCCCATCAATAAAGAAAATACTTTATTTCCGGACCAGTCTGTGGTATGGAATGGCAGCCTTACAGCATAAAAATTCTCTAGCTGTATTTCGTCACAGATTTGAAATTATTCTTTTTCAGGAAGCTGCAGAAACAGCCCATCATATCTTGACAGGCATACTCTCACTTTGGAAGATGTAATTTAACACTCAGAAAACATCCAGACACATCCTGTGACAACTGCAAGGTAGGAACAGAGTGCCCTGACACTGTTAACAATCAATATTCTCCTAGCTCCGTGCCCCCATCCATCACACAAAGCCAGTGGTGACATGCTGGAGAACAGAGCACGTGCCAAACAAGACCTCAGAACCACCAAGCACATGGTCCAGATGAAATGAAAGTTGGAATCACCCTTGGGATTATATTTCTACATTGCCAAATTCCTAAAAGCAGCACACAATGTACACTGAACCTGCATACAAGTTTATGATTGACTTGCTACGCATACTCCAGTAACTGCCTTCCTGAATACCATCGTGGGTAAAAATAGGATGCAACTATCAGCTTGTATCATTAAATGATTTAGAAGCAAATGCAGGTCCCCATGAACAAAGACACTGATTTCCCACATTGAGACCAGGCCATTTATGAAATTTGGTCATTGATGAACCAAAAATAACGCAGTTAGCTCTGGGAATCACAAAATGATGATCCAAAGTAAATGGCAAGGTGCTGTGTGAAAAAAAGACACTTTTGCATGCAAAAGGAATGGTAGAGAATCATAGAATAGCTGGGGCTGGAAGGGACCTCAAAGATCGCCCAGTTCCAACTGCACTCCACCATAAGCAAGACTGCCAGCCACTAGATCAGGCTGCTCAGGGCCCAGAATCTTCAAATACAGGAAGCCCAGTTATGGATGAGAAAATGTGTAAAAGAAGGAAATAGTCTGTAGGAGACACACACGTATACATGAAACTGCATTTCTATATATCTAATTTATATGTAGTTTACGTATTGAGTATCTACACAACTCTATGTATACATCCATGAGGGCTGGGATTGGACTCTTTCTGATGCTGAACTGTGTGGTCCCACTGAATGCTGTTCAGCTCAGTGCTGTTCACAGGTTTGCAATTGCACACTACCTGCTAGCTACGGTTTACAATAAACATTGTAACACAATAATGTGATGGAAAGCATAGTAACGATAGCTGGGTAGCAAAGTCCTAGGCTACAGCAAGTGAGGATAAGCCCAAATGGAGTAACTGCAGACAGAAACGAAGGAAAAAAGCTGCTTACCCCTGGAAGGCCTCAGATGTGCAGGGATCTCCAACAGGATACCCTTACCTCTACTGCCAACCCTTACATGAGGTCTGGGAAGGGGTGGATCCTGCATGCACCTGAGCTCCCCTGGGTTGGTCCTGCCTTCCCACCAGGTGCTCAGTCACTGCTTCAAGCTGTGACTCAGCACTTCCACTACAATAAATAAGCAAGCAACAAATCTGGTGTCAACTTCAGCTCCAGTGACAGACAAATTCATGGCAATCTGGTTCTTGGGACAGGCAAATTCAGGAACTGGTTTGAGCATCTAGGGCAAAGAGCTGAAGTCAGCAGGACTCACAGACAGATCATTTACAGGAAGCCTTGATTATCTGGAGGATTTCAAGTATTCAAGAGTAGAAAGCATGGCTGTTTAGCAGAAGCAGCTCACCAAGATAAATTCCTAAATGGAAATAATCTACTGTTAAGTGAGCAGAAGTGTTAAAGAGTTACTAATGGCCAACTCTACTGGAGTGCCATTATCCACACAATCAGGCACCAAGTTCTGATTCTCTGAAGATGCAAGAAACCATATAAACTGAGCTTTGGTTTTTTTTTCAGTTTTTCCCCCCTCAGACATCACAACCCAGTGATGTGGGTGTTCGCACTTCGTCACAGAGTAAACTGAGACAGTCTGACACTTCATTTGCAAAAGCCACATAATCCTCAAATAGCATAAATACAGGGGTGAGCCACAGCAAGTGGCTAGAAATAGATCCCCGTGTGATTTCAGTACCAGTCAGGGCAGATTCTTTGCTTATTATTACATCAAGATGGGAAAGCAGCTTATGTAAGAATTAAGTGGACCGGCCATAAAGCAGTAAATCGAGACACAGCCCAAGCAGATAACTGACAAGTCTGTGGTAGTGAATGCCATTTTACTGGTAGCAGGCTTTAGCAAACACAAAACATACTCCTGCTGGATTCAACAGCTCTATTCAGAGGGTCCAAAGCATGACTGCCAGCACAGTGGCTGCTACTAGTGCAGAGAATAGGGGGCACAAACACCAGATTCGATTGTGGGAATCAAAGTTGCACGCACTCAAATCTCATGCTGAAGAGGGCTAAGCAAAGCCAGAGCAAAATAAAAGCTTCTACACTTACTTGTGGTTGTTTTCTTACATTTTACATCAGCTCAAGAGATTTTACTCAAAACGCCTTCTCAGGCTACAACTAAAAATATATACTCGCCTTCTCTCCCCCCCCCCCCCCACC
>VXAB01012953.1:71942-117518 GCA_013399175.1 Odontophorus gujanensis
TGCATGCTGCCCCTATATGCACAAACATTAACATGAATGCCAAAAATAAAGCAGCCCTAATGCATGGAAGTTTCTCCACATTCCCTCGCAATGCCTTGTGATTCACTTCTCAGAGAAAACACAGATCACAAGCACTGTAAGCCAAAACAGCTTTGTTTTAAAACAGTCACAGATCAAACAACCCAGTATTAGGCTGCTTTGTGTTATTATTTGACAATTCATTCATTTCCTGATTATAACTTCAAACACTATGATGCAATGGAAAGCACAGCATTAATAGCAGGGTGGCAAAGTCCTAGGATGCAGCAAGGGAGGATAAGCTCAAACACAGCAGCAGTGGACACAGAAACAAAAAAGAAAGCTGCTTACCCTTGGAAGGCCTCAGGTAAGCAGGGACCTCCAGCGAGATATCCTTGCCTCCACTGCCAACCCTTACATGAGGTCTGGGAAGAGGTGGATCCTGGCTACATCCCTTCTGGTCACTCAAGTGCACTGCATGCACCTGAGCTCCTCTGGGTTGGCCCTGCCTTCCCACCAGGTGCTCAATCACTGCTTCAAGCCATAACTTGCATTTCCACTACAACTGTAAACTGTCAGGATGCAGTAGTATTTGCTTACTGATCAGTACACAGATACACACACTGCACTGCACCGATACAGGTGGTTCCATTTGTTTGCTACCAACACTTAAATATTCATGCTGTATTTCTCACAAAATAAATAAAGAAATAAATAAAAAATAAATTAAAAAAAAAAAGAGGGTATGCAGCACAACTGAAGTAAGAAGCACAATGTATTACTTGGAGAGCAACCAAAACAAGTTAATCACAGATGAAGAACTTGAAATGTAAAAATGCCACAATCTACACACAAGCACCATACAACAGCAGCAGCAAAACACAACAGAACACATGACTCCCCAAGAAATCAGGATGCTTAACTTATATTTCAAACACACTTCACCCACTGCATCCCCATCCTTTCTCTTATTGCTCTTCTCTGCAATTTAGGAATTGAGTTTGCAACATAATGAACTAAATACTCCAACTTTAATATTTTGCATTCATACCAAAAACAATTAACAGTTTTTACAAATAGTGTTATTTACTAAAACAATTCTTGTACAACAGTGCAGTATATCTAAATATATACATATGCCAACATCAAAGGGAGCATCAAAACGAAACAAACCAAAAATGCACTTTGCTACTGTGTACGCTTTATTACAACCAGAACAGACCTCAGCAGGCTCCTTTTCTTTTTCATGACAAAGACAGAAATAATTTGGATTTCCAGAAGCACGTGCAGGTGAGAAGAACAAAAACTCCTACCCTTTTGCCAAGGTAGCAGCATGAAAATTGATCTGCAGTTATACATAGTAGCAAATGGAATGTTTTTAAATACGGATATCCTAACTCCAGAAACAAGGCTTCTAAAGGCTTACATAGTGTTTTTACATGTTGAAGCAAAAAGGTCAAATTTCAGGGCCTTCCAAGGTTTGTCTATGGTGTTGGATTGGTATACACATCAAAGTCAATATTCCTCACTGCAGCTGGAAATGAAAAAGGAGTACCTGTAGTGTGAAGTTGGTTGGCTTTACTAAAATGGAATAGGAGAGTAAAAAAGGATTGTGCCTGCCTTCTAACACTGGACATTGTTTGTACATTTTACTTTGCATTTTGTGACAAACTCCTCTTGATTTTTAAATGGAAAAATTATGCTCCCTTGTTATTCAAAACTGATGTATGCATCTTCTCTAAAGGAAACTGCAGATCCGTAATTCAAAGTGCCATTGTAGCCATGGTAATTAGAGATGATCTTTTCCATTCCATCTGTGAAACCCAGCAGACAAGGAATAAAGTAAGACCCTCACAAGTGCAGACTGCACAGAAACCTTTGAAATGAGAGTGAAAAAGTAAAGGTGATACCAGAGAAAATACTACAAAAAATAAAAATTGGAGAATGAGGTATTAAGCAGTTCTCCAGTGTAAATCTGATGTTCCTGTCAGCTCGATGAAATCAGAAGTATAACAGCAGCCTAGATTTGATCAGCAAAGTATGTACACGCTATTAAAAGTGGGTTTATCTTCTTTTATCTAAGCATTAGCCATCTGACAAGACTATATGAAATTCTGGTTACTCAAATGCATTTTAGGTCCTCCTTCAAAACTTCTGACAAGTTGCTGTATGAGGGCAATATGCTGCTCCACACCTGCTAAGAAGCGTGGGGTACTTCTGCTTTGTTCCTTGTTTTTACTGCTGCGTGGCTATTCTGTCTTGTGACATTAAACACACACCTACATGGGTAACAGTCACCAAACAGAGGTGGGGAAATATGTGGCAGCTGTTGCTTCAACTGCACACTCTTGAATGTACTGCCACATCAGTGTGGCAAATCAAATGTTAACACGCTGACCTCAGTATTCTTCCTGGGATGCTTTACAGTACATCTTTACATCCCTGTTATGCCCACATGAATTGAGATGATACACACGGGTAAACAAATTTTGTTTATAGCTGACAAAAGCACAGAAGGCACTTTCCAGATTTCGCTTCAGTTCACAGAAACCAAGCCACTACAACACCCCTTCTGACATCATATTCCTTAATGCACGAGTTAAATAACAAGGGTTATACAAAACATGGTGAAAAGACTTCAGCCTTTCATTGTCAATTTACACGTAATGAAGCGAGACATTCAAAAGTTAGGTCTTCTGTTGGAACGGGAATGACATGTAATTTCCAGGGATGCTTAACTTTCAGACAGATTAACTTCTTGACACTTCAGTTCTTGGCTAAGAAGCTTTTCCATGCAGTAGCTGTACATGTTCTTTCCCCTTCTCATCCATATTCAGTGTTCAATACCATAGTAAGACAGAATATACATGAACTTCATCAAAACAACGCATAAATAAGGAAACTGAATAGACCACAGCAGAGAAAAATCAGCAATGACATCTTCAGGCTGATGATACTAAACTGACCGAAACGTGAATTGAAATATAATTGCTGAATAACACTTAGAGGATAAGTGAAGGAATTAGAGCAGTGACAGCACGTAGGAAAGTAGGAGGAAGCGTAACTGAAAAGCACTACATCAACAGACACAACCAAATGAGAAGGCAAAATAATCATTCCTAGTTAATGAAACAAAACAACACGAAGCAAGAGGGCACCAACATCAGCTTGGTCTGAAAACTGTATCTGAAATGGAAAAAAAAAGTTAGGATGCTAAGACTGTGAACCTAAAATCGGCACCAACTGTCAATTGATGCATGAAAGGCTAAGAATATGAACTGATAAAATTAACTGGGCTATGTCAATGCTTCAAGCTCCTCCTTGAATCAGGGTGTAGAAGCACACAGTAGGAGGTTATTTACACTCCTGGTAGAAACTATACACTTCTATGTACTGCTTTGCAATAAGATACCCTACAGCATACAGAGAACACAATCTAAATGTCACTACATGTCCTTTCTACAGAAAATCACCTCTTCAATCTATTAAAAATGATCTATTACACAAATCTTTGCAATTTCTTTTCCTTTTTTTCTTTTTTTTTAAACTTTTTTGTGCTTAGTGTTCCCTTCCATATTCCTCAGACTTTTGTGATCACAGCACATACAAACAGTCTGTGAGGGTGCTTACGAATTCTGGAGAAAGAAAAAAACAAAACATGAAAATTCTAATACCAAAACAAGCCGTCCTGGCTAGAACATCACCAACTGGATCACAGCAGCTAGGGGCGTGTTTTGTAATCACCCTGGCTACAAAGTTAGGCAAATCAGCCATCCAAAAGGATTAAGAGGCAGAACACCAGCTCTATTACAAAAGTGAAACAAAGATTTGTTAGGTAACACACACAGCAGGAGCATAAGGGATTACCGAGGTTAATTTACATTATAATGTACAATTGCAACATTTAATTCCAGAAGCATCACACTAAAATACAGCACACAAAAGCAAACAATTTCTGGCATACACATTAATGAGACTGAAAACACAGCTTTGATGCTGAAGCCGTCTAGTATTGCTCTAACTGGAATGAGAGTCATCAGAAAAGGTAAGAGGAAACCAGAATACATTAGTAGGTCAAATACAAATGCAAAGTAACACCAGTTCTTGCACAAGAAAGTCTGATCAGGCGTAACAAATTTCTGCTTTCCATTACCAAAATCCTTTTGCAGTACCATGGCTGCAGAAAGAAAATATCAGGCCTCAAAAAGCCACCTGGTTACGTTTCTGAGAAATGCAAGGGTTCAAAATAGGCTAGTGCATGTTGCTGCAGAAGAAAATTCAAAGTAATCTGAAAGTCAACAAAATTAAGAGGCCTTATAAAGCCATTCATGCTGCAGAAGGACTAATAAAATGAACCGGCAGAACAACTGGAAATTGAAAAATTAACAGATGATTAAGGCAGAAGTGTTTGTGTAAAAGCAGTAAATAGAACACATTGCTAAGCAAGGCCACAAGAGATAAAACAAAGCCCTGAAGGTTGTTCAGCAAAGTGATTTAAATGTCCATAATTCTCCATTAATTCTCTAATTAAGGAGACTTGAATGAAGTTGTGTTATTCATGATGCGCGTTCCAGTTTAAAACTCCACCATTTCTCTTCCAACTCAATTTCTCTGTCTTTGGTGTACTCTCTACCAACACACATAGAATACAGTTCTCGTTCTCATTGTAAAAAACCGACTTGGAAAAAATAAATTATGTGCTTCTCATGACAAAATGCAAGATCCTGATCTGTTGCATGGTCCCGTTACATGTTTAGCAGCCTCTGAGTAAAATTTTTAACTTATTAATTGTATGTGAAGCAGAATCATAATTTGTTGTTATCATCCCCCAGATCATTTGCTAGCTAACTAGTTTGCTTTGGTAAATAAAGCCATCTAATAGTCATGACACACTTGTGTTCAATTCAGGAAGTAATGAAACCTAAGACTCGGATGCGTTTGGAAATTCGTGTATAGACCTTAGTCTGTAAGTGTAACCATGATATGCAGAATTACCACTTGTCCTGTATTAGAAAAAGACATCACATCTGTCATAAAACCAGATAAAACTATGAAACGTGGTTGTCAGTTCATGATTAAAATAAAATAGTAACGTAAATTATTTTTTAACACTGTGTTAAATATATTCACATGATCACCATAGCTATACGTAATGGCCACTACTGCAATCACACACTATATGTACATAACATATATGCCACAACAGTTTGCGAGTGTTGAGTTTTCACAGACTAGCCAATTTTACCAGACATAAATAATCTTGTACCAATTTTAGCCATTTTAAAAGGAATTAAGTGTCCTAAATATATCCATTCCTCTGCAAAATTAAAAAAAAAAAATATATCCTAAAAAGTCAGTGCAAATTGAACTTGTTCACCAAGATAGATTCTTATTAAGCTGAAGATAAACAAAGTTTAAGAGATTAAAGGAAGAAACTCAAAGCATTGTCAACTGCTTTTAGCAGAGGTTAAAGAAGATTAGGAATCAGAAGTCCTGGATCCTATAGCAGAGCCTTCTGTGAATAGCTATGCTGTGGCTGTTGAGGAGGTGGAGGCTGTGGTTGCTGTGGAGGTGCTTGTTGGCTGCCCGCTGTCTGTGGCAGAGGTGTAGATGCTAAGTTATAGTTTGGCACCTGGGACATATTAGTTCCAGCATTCTGGTAAGCAGCAACGTCAACAGCAGCAGGAGGTGGACTATACACTGAAGCCTGGTTAGAGTAAGTACTTCCAGCAACAGAGCCAACCATTGCACTGAAAAAAAAAACAAAAAAAAACAAAAGAAAATGAAAACTTAGAAGTGAGTTCAAAAACATTTTACAAACAGAAAGTTATGGTAATAATTTCTATTTGCTTCTTTAACTGTGCTAAATAAAAACACACAGAAAAAGCTACCTCCTGGATCTAGACACTTGCATATTTAAAGTTGTAGACAATGAATATCCCAATTAAAACACACTTCTCAGACTTAAACACACAAAATACACTAAAGTAGACAATCAATATTATGTTTTAAATGTGCAATATGGAAGTGAATTATCAGTCTGTCTGGGGTGTCTCATCACCCCTAAATAAGGAAATCTCTGGTGGACCAGAAGCCAACAAATACTTTAATAACTCAAGATGGATGCCTCTCCTACTCCCAGCTTTATAAAATAAAACTACCTTATACAATGAGTCCAAAAAAAAATTCAACACTTTCCTAAGATGAATTCAATTATTTTTATAACATAAATAACTTAGCTTATTCACTGCATGTTATTATAATTGCCACTTGTAGCTTCCTTATATGAGGAATCTGTGTAAGTTTTATTTAGTATTCTAAGCTCATGCACTTCATTCTCAAAATGAGCAGAACTCTTCCTGTGATATTTGAAGTAAGTGTGATGTAACATACACCTTCTCAGAAATAACACAAGACAGAGAAGCAGATGATTTTCATCATTAAACACCCATATACATATAATTCTTTTATGTATGTATATATATATATATACACATACACAAATATATATACACATACATATACCCACACTAACATACCCACCCACAGAAATGTTTGAAATTTGCCAGAAATTTTGACAAAATCCACACCACCAATAAAAAGCACCACTGGAACTAATTGCTCTGAAGTAGACTTCAGTTGTGATTAAAACTACACTTCTAAAAGATAAATTTTCTTCTTCAAATATCATCTGTGGTCTTTTATTCCCAAAATGATTTAAGCTTAAGTAGTAAAATACTTGGAATTACTTTGTGTAAGATGTCTGTGCAGGTTGACCAGGTAGTACTGAGCTGGCAGATGGAGTAACTGTGCCTTGGCTGAGTGAAGAGAGCTGTTCAGGAGGAAGATTATAGCCTTGAATATGGCCCATCTGTGCACTCCCTGCCACCAAGTATGTGTTACCTTGGGGTTGCCCTGGATAAACCTAGAAAGTTAAATTAAGGAATAGTAAGAATAAAATAAAGCAAAATTTTGGTAGTTAAAATCATAAAGTAATGACAGTCTCTTGAACCTTTTACTTTAATAAAAGCCAACTGACTGTCTCTATTTAGATGACGTGGTACGAAGATTAGATTTTCAAAGGATGTTATTTCCATCGCTATCCTCGTGCTCCAGTACCATAAAGGTCAGTCAGTTTACTGGACAGCTTGTACTCCACATTTTATTTCAATGACTATCACTCATGCTAACTACTACTATTGTTAAATGACAATACGGAGTATATTGTATAACAAATAGCAGTCCAAAGAAGAGTAGTTCTTGATGTCCAGAGAACTTTCACTAAGTTAGAGCCTTTAAAAAGGACAGTCAATAGCGTATGATTTTTCTGCCCTTAGCCAATCTACAATTTCTTACAACTAACTGTTGAAAGAGCTACCATTAAATTGTTTGAGGGCAAAATGAGGTCTTAAGGTCTTATTTTCAACTGAGAACGTGGTACAATTTTTTAAGTAGTCAGAGTAGACAGAAGACATTTCAGCTATATTGTAAATCATGACCACACTTCTAAAACCTATACTTTTGCTCAGTCCTGAATTATCTGGTTTAACACAAATAGTAATTTGTGTCAAGAAGAACACCAGTAAGTAATTTGTGTAAGAAGAAACTATGAGGTCTCAAACATAATTGAGTTCACATAAGTCAATGATACACAGCCCTCCTATTTTAAGATCCATGAATCTCAGATGACATTCATAGAGAGTTTATGAAGCAAAGACAGGAGACTCCTAACTTTTCAGAGCTTTATTCTGGCTCCTGTTTATCCCCAAATCCAATTTTTCCTTTTAAGAATCCCCAGAAATACTTCCATTAATAAAACATTAAAATTATTTAACAGAATTGTGACATGCTTGCTTGTAACATATGAATAGAAAAGAATGGTTTACATAATGACACTGGAAAAACATAGCTTTTAAAAAATACACTGGAAGTTGGTACATATTTGTAGAAAGACAGAAGAAATAAATCTGCTTCTATGTTTATATAATACTGAGTGAGTATTAATAAGTTAGCTTTAAGGGTTTTTTTCACTCATTCTAAAAGAAAGTACATTACTGAAAAAACAGCTTGAAAAGTTAAACATTCCTACAAATTGAAAATACAGCAAATGTGCATTATATGATGAAACTAAAAGCAAACTAAAGGAGATAATGGTTTTAGGGTAGAATGGGCATATTCTGAAACAGGAATGGTACTCCTTTGGTTCTGTTTGGCCAAATACAAAGGCCTAGCCAGCTTCAATTTTTCAGTTGTTTATTTTTATGCACTTTTTCCTCGACCAAAATTAACTGAGCAAAGAAGAACTGGAATTGTTAGAACTGGCAAAAGGAATATCGCTAAAGCTTGCAGCTAAAAACATACAACATTCTAGTCTTATAACGTGCTGAGACAAAGAACTTCTTGTTCACTGAGAATATTTCTATGGAAGCAAGTTGATTTTAATAATGCAGTGTAGATCATACACAGGTTTCCAACTCCTGGGATGAAGAAGGCAGCAGCAGAAGAGCAAAAAGAGGAAATATATTACTATTTGCAACAAACACGCCTCTCATACTTTATATAGAACTCACAGTTTCAAAAATCAATCAATTTTCAGTATATATTTATTCCAGTGATGTATATAACTACATTGCAAATAAGACACTTGAGTAAAATTTGAGCAAATCAAATGCAGTTCAGTATATGTTTGATAATGTCAATAGCTATTAAAACTTATGGACGTACCTGAGAGCCAGAAACACCCGATGACTGCATATAATACTGTTGGTTTTGTAGCTTTGCATACATGGAATACATTGGGTCTTCATTCATCAACTTGTTATACAAAGAAAGAGCCTCCATTGCTTTAACATTGAGCTCTGAAAGTTCTGAATGTTTCCTAGAAAATACATAATACAGTTCAGATATCTTCAATACAGAACAGACAATATAGGGCAACTTCCACAAGGAGTGATAAGCAATATCCTCCTACTGCATGTGATGTCTGCAAAGTGTCACTACAAAAGGTACTTAATATACTATAAAATATGATGTGACTAGGGAAAAGAAATCCTTCAGACATCCTCACAGCTACTAATAAATACACCTACTTTCTTTGCAAGAATTCACAGAAATGATTATGATGAGTGTCATTCTGAGTAGCAACACTCATATTTCTAAGAACTAGTCTAATTTAAGTCAAAACACATATGTACTTTTTTACCTGTCTATGTCTTTTAATTTTTCATCTATAAGGGGTCCCATCTGGTGGCACATTGCTAGAAGAGAAGAACATTAAAATATCAGAGTAATAAAGATTTATATGTATCCAGTAAAAAATAGCTTTAAGAAAATTATCAGATACAAATGCGTAGGTGATTATCAAAGAGAGAAGAAAAAAAAGAAAAAACGATTAAGATCAGAGCTATAACCAATAAACACTACCACAAAGAGATCATCTATGAAAACAATGAGGGGGAAAACAGATTGCAATGTCTCAAATCCTGCACATCAAAGACATACTGCTCTTTCACTAGAATCCTAACTGGGTGAGGGAGATCCTGTCAAGTAAGTTTTTTTCTAACCACTAAGATGTTACAACATGAAGAAAAACCTACCAGAAGCAGAATGGAAGAACATTAAAAGAAAAGTGCACCCTCCAACGTTGTGCAAAGCACCATTAGCTAAGCAAAAGACAGGTTTTGTCAAAAGTAAACAGGAAACGTAGCTGAAATGGGAGAACCCTACTTTAGAATACGAAACTTGCCTATATATCCAAGCAATGAACTATTTACTAACTGGGAGATGTGCTTAATAAGCAAGAGCTCAGACTTATTTGGTAAAACTTAAGACCCCGAAAAAGAAATAAATAAATGAAAAAGAATTACAAAATATTAGAATCCTGAGCATTCAGTAGCAAAAAATTTTTCCAGGCTCAAAAGCCAAGTCAGGTTGGTAAGAGGATGTTGAATTTCCCTTAAGAAGTTGATGAAATCAGCAATGGCACTTTTGGCTTCAGATAGAGGCGTTACTTCTGCTATTTTACACTTAAAACCAAAAATGCATAGAAAAGATCTCCTGATTAGAACAAAGATGTCACACAAATCAGGATCAGCTGGCAAATTTAAGCAGCTGATAAGAACTAAGAGGTTATCCTGTTTTATTCATAGCTGAAAAATCAATGTGCAAAGTGCACAGTCATGCTCTAGGCATCTAGGTTTGTTCAGAATCTGCCATTTTCTTAGCTAAGTCTGGTCCTATCTGGATAGTAAATTTAAACCCATGTTTTGATCTGTAATGGGAATGTTTCTTTACTTCCTTCTCCAAACTTCCCTTCTAAAGTCTTTGTTGCATTTATCAACCCAGGCAGAATAGCCTATAATGCCTCTTCAGGAGGTATTTGGAGTAAATTTGAGTGTAAAGGACTAGTCTAAGATATCCGTAGTCCTCCATAACACAGTTCTTAACAGTACAGTCCAATAGAAACACAAATGCAAGTGAAAAGTAAGTAGGATGCCCCAGAGGTCTATTCTAAGTCACAGTGGTATTTTTCTGCCTGTTATGGAGTCTTCCTTACATCCCTTTTGCAACTCAACCTGTGCTACTCCATGAGGGAAAAGAAAATAAATGGCGAAGACTGAATTAAGTATTCCAGGGTCTTGAAAAGTAAAAAAACATTTTGACATGGGTATTTACTGAAGACAAAAATGACAACAAAACTGAGATTCTCTTACCCTCAAGATGAAGTAATTCTGGGAGGTCTGGCTGGTCATCAGTTGGATCTGCACTTTGTAACATCTGCAGGAGCTGGTCCATTTTATCCTAGAACATAAGTTGTGTAATTAGTGTAGAGGGGACAGGGAAGAAGTAGCACTTCCAGCTTTAAGAAATACAAATCACATACACTACTTTACAGGAAATAAGATCTTTGAATAAGGAAGAGCCAAACAATTAAAATGATCGTTAGTAACAGGTATAATGTGCAGTACACCCCTTTGATTCTAAGATCCTTCTAAACAGTATTTTCAGAGCAGTTTCTCTTTTTTTTCTTCTACTTATTACATATGCAACACTACCACCTAGTGGGATTAGTGCAAACGTTTTGACAGAAAACACTGAGTAGATAAAGTAGTGGGTACTTCAACTAAATTCACCAGAAAAAAAACCAAAAAAAAAACCCCACATTTTGTATGTGCATGCTGCCTATCAGCACATAAGCAATGCCACTATTAATATATTTGAAAGCATTTCTTTCAGATGATATTCAAAGTGGTTGGATGATTTAATTCAGAATTTTACCTCACTGATTAACCAGTTTAAATGCAACCAATTTATATAAATACCAAGGGAAAAAATTAAAATGCATAAATTCTTTGAAAAGTATGTCTTGCTGTGAACTATAGTGCTTAACCAACCATTACTTATAAATAATTAGGAGTTACTTCTTAGCTGAGTGTATCAAATAAATAGCCTTTAACGGGGCAGTTACACAGGCAGTATCAAAAAGGAAACTGAAAACATGCTTTTTCCTCCACACTCTGGGAAAGGTGGAAAGAAGCCAAATTAACTATTTCCTTAAAAAAATTATACTATGGGAAGTTTAAATATAAAATAAAATGCTTAGATGTAAAATATTATGGAACCAAAGAAGACAAAGCTGGAAGGCACCTCAGCACCCCATTTCTGCAGATTACAAACTTACAGATATATTTTAGGAGAAAAAGCATTTGTGGAAGGGACAGATGAGGCAGGGGATAAATAGGATGTTAGGAAGGCAGTAACTATATTTTTATTTCACAAAACAATGACAGAACAGTTGAGAGAGAGAAGGTCATGTGAGAAAAAGGGAAGAATTCTGAACAGATCTCTCTCCCTCGGAGGGAGAAGAGGGTGGGGAAAAACAGCCAGAGCTGAGGACTTCTGGGTACTTTGCAGAATCACTGAGCTGAAATCATGTGAATCTTGTAAGTATTACTTAGAATAATAAAAAGTTCAGTTTTCAGAGAAGGAAAAACACCTTTCAGAGTGGGGGAAGACAGTGGTGATTATATTGGAAATAAACTGAACACAGCACTTAAAATGGGCATATCTGAGGCATCTCGAAGTATTTAAAGCAAACTTTAGAACAAATGCATCACCAAGCACCTAGTTTGCATATAAACAACTATACAGTCCTGAAGCAGAGCCCTGAATTGAATGAAGTCTCCAAATTCAGTTTCATAAATTCCTAAGAACTTCAAGATACATTAACATACAAGAGTACTGCAGATAATCAACTTTGCCTTCCCATTATTTTTTGGCTACATTCTCTTGATTGACCAAACTGCTTTTGAGACACAGAATGAAAGGGTTAAACATCAAATGTTTAAGTGTAACAGCAGTTGAAACATCAGTATTTGTTTCACACTTACTTCATCAATATAAACTGGTTCGGGCTCAGGTTCTATTGTTTCCACTTGAACTTCATCACTGAACTGCACTGTTTTCTTCTCAGTTTTCACTATAAGATAAATAGGCAGACCTTACTTTATAAAATAAACAAAGCAAGGACAATGTGTGTTACAGAGCTAGCATGTTACATTTGCAGATCGTTGCATCTAAAGCAGTGAAAAATGTAAAACTTATTTTGACATGTGAAGGACAGAAATATTTTCACAAAAAAATCCTTAAAGCATTTGCCAAAAAAATAATCAATTCAGACAAGGTCAACAGAAGCACGTTTTAGAAATTAAAAGCCATTATTGCAGTATCCCTCAATATAACACGGATCAGTAAATCATCAAGAAAACACACTAAGAGAGAGACTGGAAAAAAAAGGACTAATGAGACAAACTTAAGAGAGAAGTTGAAAAATCACCTACAAGAAATAGGAGTTCTCTTTCCCAGAGTACAGAATTGAAAGCTGTCAAATTTCCATCTCAATCAACTACTACTAACTGATCAGAGTTTTTCCTTAATTAACGTTCACCACTGAAACCAGGTAAAAAAGATAAAATTGGGAATAAATTGCTGATTTGTTTGTTTTTATTTTTTACTAAATTTTTCTAGCTGTCAATAAATTGTTACATGAGTCTCAAGGAAGCTAAAGACTTGTCAGCAGTAGGCAGCATCCTGCTTTTCAGCTGATAACAGCATGTGTAGCTATGGGCTGGCACATGAAGACAAGACTGTGAGAGCACAGTAAAGACTCTCCAGCTTTAGTATGACATGAAGTTGTGACTTAACCCTGTCGTAAGGGAAAGGAAACACAGATCGTGTACAACTACAGATATATCCCACGAGCCAAGGCAAGGCTTCACATATATACATAAGCATAAAGTTACTTACTCATTTCTGGCTCAGCAGAGAGATCAGCTGTAACAAAATTGGATGGAAACAATCCTATACCCTGATGAGTTTCACCTTTCCACCAGTTTGGATCACTAAAAGATTTAAAAACAAAAATTAAAAACCCATACTTACAAGGAATTTTCCCAAGACTTGCACTATACAAGGCATTTATACTACTTGTACATAAACACAATTTGCATATATGCAGAAATCTTCATACAATAATCTTTATGCAAATGTATTTGTGATTCAAAAATCAAGGAGATAACTAAATCAAATATTAAATGTATATTTTATTGCAATTGTATTCTGATGCATGCTTCTACCATAACATACATTTATTTCTGACTGATTTTTAGTCTAATACACTTCTAATAGACACTCTATGCAAGTTACCTGTCATCAAGGATAGTTATAAGTTCTCCAGCTTTAAAGGTTAATTCGTTGTCTTCAGCAGCCTCAAAGTCATAGATTGCACGAACCTTTCTGCCCTCATGTTTGTGATTTGTTAAAAGGCTTGAGGTGCTCGGATACAAACTGGAAAGTGTCGTTTGCTGTTGCCTTTGTTCTTTTAGTGACAGTTCAATTGCTACAAAAGAAGAGTTATTTAGATGAAAATTCCCTATATAGATGTGTAGAATGATTTGAAAACTTAACTCTGTGAAAATGTTTAGTGTAATTCCATTCCTGTTGCACTGTAAGCAACTTCTGCATCTCATATAAAAATATGATAACAAATGAAAAGATGTTTTAAAACTATAGAGCAAAATTCTGCTCCTATAGCATTCCCACTTTATTAGATATTTACCTTTAAATTATTTGGGTCAGCAAATAAATGCACTCACCTTTAGCTAAATCCTCTTCTTCTTTCTTGTTAGCTACTGTACCAGGATCTTTAGCAACTAGGGCTGGACTTGCTTTTGCCTGTTCAGCAGCCTAGCCAAAAATTAAAGACAAAAAAGTAAAACCACCAAAAAACTGCCACAATGCAATACATTCCTACTTTTGATTTGTATTCATCTATATTTCAGGAATAAATTTGTTACTCAGAGGACAGAGAGGCACTGGCATGGGCTGCCCAGAGAGCTGTGGGTGCCCCATCTCTGGAGGTGTTCAAATTCAGGTTGGATGGGGCCCTGAGCAGCCTGATATGGTGGGGGACAGCCCTGCCCATGGCAAGAGGCCGAACTGGATGGAATTTCCCAACCCAGGCCATTCTTTGAGTCTGTAATCCTATGATTTGCAATATAAAAATCAAAGGAAGCCAGCGTATTTCAGCCCTCAGATGAATGCTTTATTTAGACTTCATTTGCCAAATGCATCACAGAATTCAAGACTACAAAAACTAAAATACAGAACTGAGGATAAAAAGAATTTGTGATTCCTTTTAAGGACCACCACAAAACGTATTATACCTGTGAACCAATAGCTGGGAAAGTAACTCCTTGCTCCTTCAGATTTTTTATCATAGCAGATATTAAACTAAGCTGTGGGTCATTCTTGAATTCATCAGTCCATTCCACCATAAGGGCTTTCAGCTTTTCACAAACTTTTGGATGACCCTAGAAAAAACCAGAAATTAATTAAATAATGTAGCAATCTGTTCTTAAGTCCTTAATTTCACTTAAATTCATGCTACTTTCAATATGAACTATACGTACACTTGAAAACACAGTGTATTAATAAGTAATACTTTCTATTAGAAAGTAGAAGAGTACAGTAGCTTTTAGCACCACGTTTAATGGCCTTTGGGAATAGCACTTAGAACAACAATGGGAACAACAATGTGAACTAGCCACAAAACACAGTATATAAAGCTACAGACAAGCCTTTCCATCACCTCCACTTCACTGCATGTCTTAGTATTTTATTGCTTTTATTGAATGTGAAAATGAACATAGGTATTTACCAATTAATCTCACTTCTGACATGAACAGAACATACAACTAACTGTTGTATGAAGTGGCAGTCAAGAAGCTCTTTCTCACTGTCAGCCTTCCCGCTAATCTTTTATCCTTCTCTCAAAATTCCCCCCTTCTCCTTGTATCCCTTTCCATTCCAATCTCAGGTTACCCCAGGTATAGCTTTTATATGAATCATATAAATCCATGCAGTACATTACCTTATTCAATACATTGCTTACTTCACTGGCAAAGTCTCTTGAACAGACTTCTAAATGAAAGATTTTACCACAGTTTGATACACATGCTCCCAGAAGCTAAGGAAAGAAAGATTGAAAACTCAGAGAAGAGATCATGTAATATGGCTTTTTAGGAAGGAGTAGCACTACATTAAAAGTAACCTACTGTTAAAGCCTGCATGGCAACATGGGGATCCTTATGGTTCACTCTCTTCATAATAGAACGAAGACAATCCTTAGGCCTAAAGAAAGACAAGGCAGCTTTAAAGTTGTTCATTCCATCACATATTTCTTATTGCACACATGACAATCCATGGCAGTGCTAGCAGACAGCAAACTCTCCTGAATACAGTCAGTACATTGTTTAGTAGCTTATGAGGGAAAATTTAAATTAAAAATACAATAATAAATAATGACAACAAATAAAAAAGCAACCATTAGCAATTCCAGTCAATTCTGTCTACAGGACTGCTATAGCTTTCTTAATTATCAAAACATCACAATAAACTTTTTTTTTTTAGTATGAAAATTACTCTAAGCATCCCACCAACATACAGAAGCAGAGAACTGTAGTTCTCTGTAGTCCATTCACCTTCATTACGTACCTTTTTTCACTCTAAGAACAACTCTTAACAGAGAAATTGTAATGTAAAATATTCTCATATAAACACAGTAACATTTCAAAATTTAATTTCTTTCAACACAGATCTGTTAAAGAATCTCTATCAAAACAATCTTCTTCTGCATATAAGAGCTGCTGTTGAATTGATGATTGTGTATTTGTGTACTAAGAGGAATACAAAGGAGAATACAAAAAGGAATTCCATAAAAGAGGAATTTATGATCAGGATTGCAATTTCTTGTCTCTCTTCTATCTGCTCCCTGTACTGTCCTACTCTCTTCCCAATCCAACCTACTTACACTACACATACATTGAACTCCCTCAAATATCCAAACTCCATGTTACCTCCCCTTTCTCCAAGTGAGCTCTGCAAATACTGAGTGCTTCCTACAAGGATTCAGAACTAGTACTCCACTAAGGACAATATCACTCAAGAATTTAATATATTTTGTTTAAGTGGGGCATAAAAAGTCACTTTTGCATTAATATAGACAGATTTTTGAACAGTACATTTCTTCCTTTTCTCCCTCATTTAACACCTCCCTAGTTCCCACATGCATCAATTCACAAAGAAAGAATTCCAACTTTTTAAAGTTTGTAATCTCTACTGAAGTCAGTTTTGTAGATAAGCTAAGCCCAAGTCAGCTTAGAATCTTTAGAAATAAACATACAGCATTATAACAATTTGTCACTAATACATACAACTTTACAAGTAAAAAAGCTAGAATTAAGACATCTCTGTTGTCCAGATTTTCAATACCACAATGGTATAAAGTAAAGCAGAGAGCAGTTTCCTGCACTGAACTTGTCCCGTGTTCATCAACTACTGGCAAGAGTGGCCCCACAGTAAGCCTAGCTTCACTTTCAACACGCCCTTCTCCATGCTTAACAATAGGAATCCTATTTCTTTTAGAAGACACAGAATCAACATATGTAATTAATGGTTAGTTAATGAATTCGGGTGATAATTATCTACATGCAAGTTTCCTTAAAATCTACTACTCCTCTATATTCCACATACATAAAGAATGTCAGTATGCTCCTCAGAGTCAGTTTTAATCTATAGATAACTTACAAAGAAAATACACAGCAAACCAATAAGTACTGAAAAAAAAAAAATAGTGTTAGTCATTCTGCATAAAGGCTAAATACGGAATTCAAGTTCTACCTCTGTTGCCCTAGGTAGACATAATGGGAAATGGGAATTAAAGAAACAGTTTGAACAGATTTTCAGACACTGTTCAGTGTATTTAAAACTTGTTGTCTTTCTGTGATTTAGTTGAGTTTTTGGGGGTTGAAGGCTGAGCAAGGCGAGAGAGGAATTATCAAGAATATACAAGCAATAGCTATTGAACAGACATGAAAGGGGTAAAAGGAGAGGAAGAGGAAAAGGGAACGGTACATTTAAACTAAAGGATTTCACACATTTCTGGAGTATATACGGACAATTTTGGAAGCAAAACCTATTTTCTATGGAACTGATATCCACGAACTAATATGAAACTTAGGTATAAGTTACACTACTGCTTGGCTATACTATATTTGGCAGTGTCTACATTTTACAGAAATGTCTCTCTCATGTTTAGTAGGACTAATTATAGAAAATGCTATCACATAGCAAGACTACATGTCGTTCAGTGCATACCTTCACGTAACCAATTATTATTACAAATGAAGGCTGTAAGACAAGCACTGTTCATTATCTATTAATTAACCAAGATATCTCCGATGCTCAGTATATCTGAGAAAGAATACATGATAAAATTTAGAGAAGTATCTGTTTAGCTATGGATTTTCTTTTCTAAATGAATGTCTTTATACATAAATAACTGCATTAAATTAATGTGCACAACCGTGGACATTAATTGCCAAGCCAGCATTTATAAAAGCAGGCTACAGAATCAAGAACTTGGCAGTCCAGGAATAGGAGCATTGAACCACTAGTTTAAGATGATTTTATTAGGGAAACTCCTTCTAAAATGTAATAAAGTGACAAGAAAGCTTCAAAATCACATCATCTTCCGTATCTGTCAAGTACGATTTTGAAAAATGAAAAACAGATTAATTCATAAGAACTTCTAAACACGTGAGAAAATAGATATTTTTAACAGAAACAGTATTTGAATATCATTGCTTTTTCTCAATGCTTAAAAAAAAATATTTAGGTTAATTCTACACCAAAACTCATGTTTACTGATGCACAGTTCACCAATACATCTTCAAGTATCCATACTGTACAGAACTAATATCCTTACTTTTATTTCAAATTAATTTGTAAGAAATGATCATCTAAGAAATGATGAGAAGTACTAAATAGAAATCAGAGGAAAGGCATGCATCACACAAGAATTTTGTCTATTTATATTAAGCACTTTCTTCAGGCTATGCTACGCAAACATTAGGCTGTAATTCTGCTCTAATGACTTTATGATCAAAGCTTCATAGGCAGCACAGTGAGGGAGGATAACAAATCAGTCAGTGCAAGATTGGGCAGGATAAGGTAAAAGCTTTGATACTACATCCTACATAATATATTCAGAAAACATTTGCAATAAAACTCAGTTTTAGAGAGTAAAATAATGCATCTGAATGCTTGGTAGGTACATCCATTATATTTTACATAAAAATACAACTTTAACTGCAATTGGAAGCTAAAATGCTATTCTGCATAACACATTTCTTACATTTTCAGTTATTTATTCTGTTTATTATCTGAGGTAACTGACTATCAGGTGACTCAGCTGTTCCACTTGCTCCATCAGAAACCAGTAAAGCAGATTATCCTGATCACTCTGTGAGACACACACTGCAATGACTATGTAAAATGCTGCTTACACTGGGTAACTTGGGGGGAGGGGACAAAAAAAGATGAGGAGTAGTACTGCTCTTGTACAACAGGCCTGGAAACAAAGAAGGAGAATCAGCTGACCAGAATCTTGACTCAGCCATCAACCCATAAGGAATCAGGACAAAGTTACACAAGCAGCAGTCAGACAAACCATTCCTGAATGTCAGCTTTACAACATACAAATCTCCCTCCACCAGAGCATGCTGCAACAAATGTTTCTATTTTCTCAGCCACTGCATCTTCTCCCATTCACTGACTTCATTATAATTTCTTTTTTTAAGTCCATCATTTTTGTTAACTAACATTCCTAGAGGAATGAGGTATCACTGAGGTAGTGATAGTTTCAAACAAATACTAACTAGGTTAAAACAAAGTTATAACCTTGTCAAAGCCAAATGCAAACCATTACACTATTAGCCTTGAACAATAACAAACAGGAGTGCAATTAAGACAGGTACACCTCATACTATAACATACCATAACTGTTAAGTTTGCCTTTTATCCATTTCATGAATAATTCCAGTGTCATAACATTACCTTACTAAGAGATGATAAAGTACAGATTAAATTGTGTAAGCATTTTTGTTCCAAGCCAACAATACGCAAAATCTGTACTCAGATGATTTAAACCAAGTAAAACTTGATCAAAGGTTTGAAAATAAACAGGTTTTCAAAAATGTTGTCTAAAAAAAAAAAAAAAACAGAAAAACATTGCATCTTGTTTTACTCATCTTCTCATCTTGAAAAGGAACAGTGTGAAATACAGTCAATGTTCCCAAAACACGTGATGCAAAAAATGCACAACGCAACTGTAGAACTGTATTAGCTATATTCAGAGATTAAAAAGCTCTAATGACTCAGACACAGTTTAGAACACTCTAAGAAGCTGATAATGCAATACAGTATCCAATTCCACACTGCATGTGGCAATACTTTATAAATGTTAATGTAAAAAATGATGTATTATTCAAAATATTACTGAATTTACTGTTCTTTGGCTGCCTTCTATGAAAATTCTATCAACTCTAATCAATGAGTTTTTGAACTTCACTTAAAATAAAGAAAGCAGTCAATTCAAAAGGGAGATTCAGTGGAATTCCAGCTTGCTAAGACTGTTTTTGTTGGTTGGGTCAAAGAGGAAAGATAAAATTAGTGGGTGATTTTCTGTAAGCAAGCTATGGCAATATAAGAACTAACAGCAACACAACTGTATGCATCCAGCTAGCAATCCTGCTACTGAACTATAGCTTATTTATCTTAGGAGAAAATAAATCTTTGCAGCACAACGGGTTTCCAACAACAAACAAACAGGTAAACAAGACAACGTGCAATATAACAGTATAAACAAAATGTTCCACTTCATAAAGAAAAATAATCCCTCTAGTCTATTAAGGTTTTAGGTGTATGGTGATTTATGTTTAAAATGTTGAAAGGCATGCAATTCAAAGACTTTACAAAAAAAAAAAAAAATCAATACAGTGGAGATAATACAGTATAAGCTCCTGCCAAGAACAGTTTGCATTAGACACGAATTGGAAAAAACTAAAGCAGAAGCCAGCTCCAGTGGTTAGTAACCTTGCCACAATAACTTAAATTGCAGAAGAGTTACTACGTGTAGCACATCTGATTTAAACTTAATGGGAAACATTGTCTAGCTTTAACTTGCTGTACCATGAAAAAATCCATCCAAACAAAGAAAACTCCCCATCAGCAAGTTTTTAACAGAATGTGCTGTTAAGCAATGAGTCAGCTGGCAGCATATTACAAGCAGGGTAAGTACTACAAAGGTTAAAGACACAGCAGGATAAAAAACACTGTTGTTTTTTGTTTTGTTTTGTTCCCTTTTTAAAATCATAACAGAAATTCCAGCTGTCATGGAGAAACGTAGCTGCATGTTGCCAGAAGACCACTGGCTTTATCTGTATTTCCAAGCAGCTATCTCTTGCAGCATTTAAGCACTGTTTAGGGTAATCCACTGTGAGGCTGAATCATGCCTATGCAGAAGTGGTGAAATAGAATATCAAGGTTTTTGATAATGTTGTTACAGATTCAGCATCAACACACATGGAACAGAAATACAGTTCTACATACAGAGAATAACATCATTAACAACTTACCAGTTTTTATTTTTACTGGAGTTACACACAACAGCACAGAAGTCTCAATATACCATGCTATTCATAAATTCTCCTCTACATGCTACTCTTAATTCCAAGGAATGTGTTAAATTGTGAACATGTCCTTTGCAACAGCACCAGTGGCATAACTCTCTTTTTGAGGCTTTTTCTTACCTGAATTGTTACAGATTTTCCTCAACCAATCCCCATCTAAAACTATTCCAAACTATACTTTAACTCTTTATATATATTAAAAAAAAAAATGAAGGCTCGCGTAAGATCTCTGACAGAGTTCCCTGAAGAATCAGTAATGGAAGCTGATTAATGCTCTGTATAAAAGGTGAATTTCATTTAAACACATTCTTTTAAATGAACATTCCTTAGAGCCCTGATGTCAGAAAATAGTTTTTCAAGACAAAGGGGAGAAATACACAACCTCACTGTATAAAGACACAAGTGGTGGGGATAAGGGAAGGCAGAGGACAATTTAAACTTCAGTTTCAATTAAGTGTTGACACAGTCTCATATAGTGCGCCTTATCAACAGCAGGTGAAATACTGGTTGGATAAAAGGATGATAAGGTGGGTGGAAAACTGGCTGGGCTGCTGAGATCATAGAGTTGCCGGCAGTGTGCAAATCCCAGCTGGTGGGCAGCAATTCATGGTGTCCCTCAGGGAATTCCTGGGACTGGTACTGCTAAATGTCTTCAGTAACGACCTAGATGACAGGAGGCATCCTTCTGACAACAGCTCGTTGGAGGAAGCAGCCGATATAACAGAAAGTGGGGATACTAGAGGGATCTGGACAACAAGGAGAAATGGGCAAACCAGAACTTCATTAAGTTCAACAAGAGAAAGGCAAAGAAGGTACTGCATTTGGAGTGGACAGCACCAGCACAGGCCAAGAGCTGACTGCCCAAAGAGCAGCTCCACAGGGAAGGCTTGGCAGGACCCAATGGGCAAAAGGAGTGTAGCTCAGCAGCAAAGATGACCAACCACACCATGGGCCATAGTAATGACAGCACAGCCAGCTGGGCCAGGGAAGCTTTCCATTCTATCTGTACAGCACTTGTAAGACTGTATTGGGATTTTGCCCAGTTCTGAGTTCTCCCATACAAGAAGGATGTTGACACACCACAGCAAGTCTAGTGGAGGGTTATCAAGATGGCCAGAGGAGAGTCACATACAAGAAGACACGAACATATGGGCTCAGTTTTTAGAAGGGCAGGGTAAAAGGGGACCTTACTGCTTTACACAACTTCTTAAACAGAGAACATTGATGAAACCAGACTCTTGTCAGAAACGCAGTCACGAGGTAAGATGCAACAAGCAAGTTGGAACAAGGGAAATTGCAGTCAGATATCAGGATCATTCACTTATTTACTTACTTACTGTAAGGATGGTTAAATACTGAAATGGATTGCCCACAGAGATTGTGGAAACTCTGTCCTTGGAGGCATTCAAGACTCGGCATAGTCCTGAGCAACCTGATCTAATTAGGCCTGTTTCAAGTGGGCGGTTGGACTAGATGATCCCCAGAGGTCACTTTCAACCTAGATTGTACAAAATCCTGATGATGTTTGCTGGATTTATAGAGACACTGCTACAACTTATCAGCTTGTTTATTCTATTACACTGATGAGAAACTGCTGTACACAATTCCTGATTTTAGGAAACAAGGGAAGAACCATAAAATATTTGGGCAGAAAATCCATACATCCTTTCACTGTAGCAAATATACTCTAGTAAATATATAAAGTAAACTAAACGGAGCTGCTTCAAGCATCTACACAAAACAGAATTTTATTCCTCTTATTCAAGTGTAAGATTGAAATAACAAAATTAACAATGCCTGTGGAAGACAGTTTGAAAAATCACTTACCCTGTGCGTGACTGTCCAACTTTATCACAAATGTCTAAGATGAGGCCCCAGTCCTCTGCAGTGTTCATCTCACTGGTTGCTTTCTCTAATGAACAAAATACAAATATAATAAATAGTAAATAATAATTTAACAGAATTGAAAATTAAGATCCTGCAATGCTATTCCTGTACACATCTAAATATATGATATTGTATATTTAATAAATTCATATTATAACTGTTGTAACTAATTATTTTTACCTTTCAAATATTAATTTGCAGTTACAAAGTTAAACTCATAAGCAAATATATATTTGGTATTTCCACATAATAAATATACATCCAGAAGTATATAAACTATCAACTTGTTTGTTTTTTTCTTCACTTGGAAATGTGAAGAAAACAAACTTAAGTTTAAGATTGTATGAATACACTAAGAATCAGTTCTCTGTTTGCAGTCAGACACAACAGAATTTACCCCATCCTCAGACACTAAGTGTCATACATTTCCTTTCTATGTCTTTCCTCCCTTCTCAGCAACTCATTGAAAGTTCAGTGATTAGTATCTCTGCTTTGGATGATATATTCTGCCTTTTAGTTATAAACCTAATCTGACAAAATCCACTGAGACCCTTTCTTCCAGACCTTCTGAACAGGACAAGAGCAGTCCTTCCTGAAGAGTGAACAAATAAAGAAGATACGTAGAAAGCAAATCAGAAGGAAATACAGACTCTCTCCCTATTTTTCCCAGAAAAGCCTAGGTACACAGAGGGTAACAAAAAATAAAAGTGATAAAGAAAACTGAGGTTCAGACTGCAGCTGAATGAAATGGTATCTAAAAACTGATAGATCCAATCAGGGTTGGAGACCACATGGCATTGTATTTTGTTCTCCAAATAGAATTATGAATCACCAAGGTTTGAAAGGATCTTACAGTTTAACCATGCACCCACCACCAATATTTCCCACTAAACCATGTCTAGTACTACATCTAAACAGTTCTGGAACTCCTCGAGGGATGGTGACTCCACCACCCCCTGGGAGGCCCACACCAGCACCTGACCACTCTCATGGAGAAGAGACGGAAGGAATGATGGGCATAGAACTATAACCTATACTTGCTTCATCTAATATTCACCTCAGTCTGAAAAATATGCCTCAGCAATGAGTACGATCTCTCCCAGTGTGTTTAGTTTAAAAAAGGAAAGATTTCCTGTAAAAACTTAAAGTTTCTACAAGATAAATTAATCCAAACTAGCATGTGCAAGACCACAGAGAAGAGAAAAACTCTGGATAAATGTTATGATAACATCTGGCACTAAGAAAAGCATTTCATTTTACTTTCAGTCCACTATTATTCCAAATCATGCTTAGGGGTAGCATAGCCAACAGACAGAGAAATACCTCAATGTTTCAATCTTGCTCATACAGGAAACAGAATCCAGTCAGTAAACTAACTAAAAATGCCAAAAACATGAGAAGAGAGCAGTGAGATTGTAGACTGACTATGGCAACAGACGTTGTTTTGTTGCTCCAGAATTTCAATTCTGAGGTCAAGGATACATAATATAAAACACTGAGCCCAAACGGAGTTGCACCTGAACTGCTGTGCCTGCACTGCAATCCCTGCAGCTGCTGTTCAGCACGACCCATACCATGGATCAGCCGTGTGGAGGCAGCTCAGTTCCAGAGCTCCTGTTGCAGCTCGCTGCCAGTCCTGCTGGAGCTGGACCAGCTTCACTCCGTGCCTACAGAGCACCCTGCAGAGCCCCTGGCTCCAGCCAGGCTCAGGGCTTTGCAGCCTCACGCTGCGCTATACTTCAGCAGCTGCAGAGCTGAGGAATCCAACAAGACGGAAACTTCGGGCTCCGATGCTGTTTGTACTTCTGGAGAGAAGTAATTCTTCTCTTCAGGCAGTGGCACCACAGAGAAATGGCACAGCAAACCATCAAGTAAAATAATGCATGCTTAGGGTTTTGAAATGACACTAAGCTGTCATTTATGCTGATTTAAACAGTTCGCCTACAACTCCAGATATGATGGTGAATGATGAAATCCCTAGTCCACACCAACCTCATCAATTACAACCTTCATTCTAATTCTCAATGAGAATATTTTACAGATGTATCCACAAATACAATTACAAGTTTACTATCACAGCTACATCATTTCTTGAAAGTTGAACTCCGGTTGGGTGGTTGGGGTCCCCCAGGGCAGTAGTCATGGTACCCAGCTGCCAGAGTTCAAGAAGTATTTGGACAACATTCTCAGACATGACATACAGTCTGATTTCTGGATGGTCCATGTGGTGGCAGGAGTTGGATTCGATGATCCTTATGGGTCCCTTCCAACTCAGGATATTCTGATCCTATGATTGTCTAAAAACTGCCCATTGCTGCAAGTGTCACAGGGAACTGAAAGGTTCCTCACTACATGCCAGCCTGGAATCCAGTCACTGCATACTTTCTGTCTTCTCTAGTAATAAGCATCTATTATTTTCCTTGGATAATAAGAAGGCACTCACAGTGCCCAAGGTGAGCTAGACTGACACAAAAAGGCCACTCTATGAGCAACAGTGTGCAGCTGTCACCTTTCACCACGCCGGGAACAGGAGCAGCAGGGATGCTTGGAGGAAATTCCTGTGTTGCATCAGTGTTTTGGAGTCAAAATAACAACTTAGAGCTGTTTAAGTTCAATTACTTACACAGATACCACTTAAAACCCATGAATGCTCTTCTCTGACATAAGGTACACACCTGCAGCCAGAACTCTCTGCACTCACTCAGAAATTGCATACCCAGCTAACAGGCACAGCTGGCACATCACTATCCCTAGCTTCCCAGAGCAGCTCTCCCACAAAGCTCTATCACTAATACACTGCAGCATACGAATTTTTTCTTCTAACATAGGCAAGGCCTATGAATTAACATTGCAACTTCAACCACTGCAACACAGAAACAATGCATCACATTTTTCAGCCACTTTGCAAGACACAGACCATGGAACTACCAGTCTTCTCCCTTCACACTGGCATACCAAGTATGAGCAATTCCATCTTGCCCCAGATTCAGTCTCTAACGTATCATATCTGAAGAAACACAAATGCCTAGGAACACACAGAAAAGAACAAGGTAAGGTAAGCAGTAGATGCATTTCCCTACAACACACCTTCCAGCACCAACAATTCACAGCTTCCTAACTCCAAGTCAGAAATGGTGCCTCAACCACAAAAACGTAACCGCATCAACTTCAGTGTTCTGAAGAAAAATGCCTATCTTCTGACGGAAATCTCAGCTGTATCTGGATTGTCAAAGATTCACATCACTTCCTAGAACATGGTGTCCTTCAAATGAAATCTACATGAGTAAATCATACTTCCAAATACATCTTCTATCCTTTTCTAGAATCCTTTCCAAAGGAAGCGAACCTCCAAATAAAACGTACACAGACCTGAACAAGGTCTGCCTTCTAAAGAGAACACCACTCCTGAGTATAAATGCTGTCTAGTCCTTTAGAAACACTGTACCAAAACTCAGACGAGCATCACACCTGATGATCAGAAGCTGGGACAGAAAGGTACACATCTGTGAGTTACCCCACTTACAACAACAGTTGTGGTAAGAGTGTATGGGCTCCTGCAATGAACTTCAATGGCTGCTTTTCTGATTGAAAAACTGAAAACTTGGAAGTTAAAAAATAAAAAGGTTTTTTTATGTTTGCTAAACCCATGCCTCCTGAAACCTGTCCTGAAGTCGCACTTTGCTCTTCCCTGCCCCTCACTAAGATACCATTAATGCTACCCTATTAGTGCCTTTCAAAAAATATGCATATATAATATTTTACATATATAAATATAAAGGAAAAACCTGTTCAGCATTTTATCATTTAACATTTGTTTTTAAAACACGGCACATTTTTGGATCACTCACAAGTAGATCAAGAGAGTTTTTGTGCAGTGGACTGAGGGTTATGAGGTGTTAATAAAAAAAATAAATACATAAAAGCAATTTTCTTTGTCCATTGTCAATGTATCTCGTATAGCTACTGATGGTGCTCCCAAGATAGCTGGTAAAACAGAGGGACTTATAAAATTAATGGAAGATGATGCATTTACCACTGGCAATTCAGGTTGGATGAAATATCACTATATCAGACATCAAAAAAAATTATGTGCTAAAGCTTTAAAAATGGATAACGTGATGTAAATCACCATCAAAGTTGTCAATTTCATAAAGGCCAAGGGACCAAGTCATCACCAGTTCCAGCAGTTCATTAAAAGAACGGATGCTGATTATGGGGTCAACATTCACATTTCTGAAGGAAGGTGCCTAAGTTGAGGCAAAAATGCTATGATTTGAAAAGTGAAATCCAGTCCTTTATGGAATCAGAAGGAAAATTTGTGCAAGGACATGAAGATTAAAAATGGCTCACTCATTTAGCATGTTTGGTGGGTTTGACCATTCATTTAAATGAGTTAAAGAAGCACCTTCAAGGTGAAAATCAGCACATTTGTGCTATGTTTCAAACCATAACAGTGTTTGAAAAGCAATTCAAATTATGGTGAGTCAGATTACAGCAAATGATTCCATGAACTTTGATACATTGGCTAAGCACAGTCCAATGATCAGTGAAAAAAATGCAGCCATGCTTTCTGTTCAGATAAAGGAATTTGAGAACAGGTTTCAAGATTTTAAAAAAAAATTATTTATTTATTTGTTTGTTTGTTTGTGACCCTATTTTCAGGTTGACATAAATACATTATCTGCAAATTTCCACATAGAATGTATGGAGCTGCAATCAGGCATTCAACTCAAAGAAAAATGTGGTCGTGTCTCCTTACCAAACTTTCCCAAACTCTCTCTTACCAGAGAAAACTATCCTTCATTTCACAGTCACATCTTATTTACCTCATTGCATTTTGGCAGTACATACATTTGGGAATAACTGTTGTCAAGGATGAAGCACAGGAAGAGTAATATTTCATCAAAAGTGTCTGAAGAACACCTTGAGAACACACTTGGAATGGGAACCACTGCCATCAAACCAGCCTGAGGCATTAGTTTCAAAGAGTCAAACACCCCACTAGTATTATGTTTTTGTTCCATTTTTTATGTTTTATTTAAAAAATAAAAAATAAAAAAAATTGTTACTTACATATTCTCAATTTATTATATATGTTATATACAGCCTGAGACATGTCCTGCTCACTCAATGCAGCCCAGGCAAGCCAAAAGGTTGGCTGTCCACAAGACAGGGCATACCCTCCTTGTTAAAATCAACAACAATGCTGACAAGATTTAGCCTTTTTTTTATTTTATTTTTATTTTTTTTATTTTTAACCATTTCTGCAAGGATAACTGCATAACTTGCATGTGAATATATACAACAAATATCCACTTACTAGTCCAACACCCAACAGAGGTCACTTTTTTACAATAACTAACTCCAGCAGAACACAAAAATAAGTGCAAAGCTGGAAGACTTCTTTAACTTTGTGTCAGACTCAGATCTGCAATTACGTTGCTTTATATGTACTCAAAATATAAAAAATCTGAAAAACTTGTGAGCTCCTGAGACACCTAAGCACACCAGCTTCACACCTTGTGCTGTAAAGCTCAGTCACACCACTGAGGTGGAATTTCCATCTAATTTACACTAACTGCAAAGACTTGAAGCATCTATAGAACTGTTTTCTCCTCCGATTTTGTACATTGCTTAAAAATTACAAGTAATGCAAAAATATTTATGTTGTGATAATACCTGAAGTTCCCATTATATACAAGATAATAGTTAATAATTTCAGGACAGAAGAGGCAAACTTCTCTCAGAAGAAAAAATAACTTCCAAATAATTCAGAGTTGTCCTAATTTATCATCAGATTTCTGTATTTCTATTAAAGAGAAGAAATGACTGAAAAAAAAAAAAAACCCACTGCCAAACTTAGTGGCTGAGTGTTCAGGTGCTGGTGAGAGAAACACACACAGCCACATCACACCAGCTCTGCCACGCAGCTATCAGCAAGTCATTTGCATTATCTAATAGCTCTGCACCTGAACAACACTAGAACTTTGCAAGACTGCCCACCACCAACAGCATTTTACAATGCAGGTTTAAGACATCTAAAGTTTATATTTCCCTGATATTAAAGCATTCCAGTATTAGAACTGACCTATTTGTTTTTTGCTACAAACTCTCACAGATGTTAAAACAATCGAGAATTTTAAGAAATGGCAATAACAGCTCAAAACTTCCCCTAAATCCAACATTTAAAATCTACATAACTTGAAGCACTTAGAATCAATGTGAGTAAAAACTCAAAAACTATTCTACTAAACCAGGATGTTGAGCCATTCTAGTTGGCATTTACTTACTCCATCCGTGGGGATGACTGCCATCCCGCCACTGCATATCTATGAAATGAGACACTGAAGTTCTTAGTGAAGTTACAAAGAAAAGAGCACCTAAATGCAGTCTTCACTTACTCAGGAAAATTGCAATCAGTTTCCAGCAGAACAAAAAGTCCTCAATGATCCATTACACCAATGTAAACACCACAGAACTGACAGAAAATCAGCACTCCACCAGCCTTCTCTCCCACTGTCCCACTCAAAGTCTAGTTTCCTCCCCAAATAAATAATTTCCCCCCTTTCTATATACACGTAAATATAGATATGTGCTTACAATGCTTGGGAATTTTAGTAACTACCAAATCTCTTCAATAATTTAAACAATCCCAGAAAACTGAAACAGACTGCAATTTATTTATTTATTTATTTTGGCAGTCACTTGACAAGAAATTCTGTCTCCATACCATTCCACATCACATAATTAAGCTTGTTCTTTTTGTCTGTCAAAATGACCAACACATTTGTTCGACCACTCTTATACAAACCATTTCTCTATATTAACCACACGTATAGAACCACACAGAAAAATAAGACCAACTCATTTTGATTTAAGCAAGACTGAAAATAAACCTCTAACAGAGAGTGTGTTTGTAAACAGAAACTAGAATTCCCTGTCACACTGTTAACTTCAGTTAAGCCATCTGGGTCAGGGAAATTCCAGATATGAGCACAGACTGGGACAAGAACTCATAGAGAACAGCCCTGCAGAGGAGAACTTAGGGTTTTTGGTGGATGAAAAGCTAAGCATGATCCAGCAGCGTGCTCTTGCAGCCAGGGAGGCCAACTGTATCCTAGGCTGCATCAATGGAGGGGTGGCAGCAGACCTTCCAGCATTTGTAGGGCACTTAAAAGCAGGAGAAAGACACAGCCTGATGGTGGCAAAACAAGAGGGAACGGCTTTATGGCTTTAAACTAAAAGAAGGGAGATTTAGGTTGGATGTTAGGAGGAATATTTTTTACTCAGAAAGCAGTGAGGCAATGGACTGGGCTGTCCAGAGAAGCCGTGGATATCCCATCTCTGGAGTTCAAGGCTGGGTTGGATGAGGCCCTGGGCAGCCAGAGCTGGTGGAAGGCAGCCCTGTCCATGGCAGGGGGCTGCAATTAGATGATCTTTAAGGTCTCTTCCAACCTAAGCTATTCTACTGATTAGCCAATGTCTTCTATAGAACTGTACTCCTAAAAAGACCTCCTGGAAGCACCTCTTTGTTGCGTCCAATGAAGGCAGCACCAGCTGACCCTAGACAGAAAAGCAGCAGTGACAGAGCTGATGGGAGGCCATCTCGGCTCATTCCTTCAGAGGACTGAGTATGATCTTGCTGCTGAAGAGGTAACCCAGTCAGAGACATCACCTCAGCTCAATGAGCTGGACAGAACAAAGATAAAGGGATTAAAGATCTGCTAAGAATGCTTAGCAAGCTAGGCAAAAGTGATTTAGTGATTTTGTGGCAAACTGTAACAAATCCCCAGAACTTATACAACCCCTCGCCCAGAGCTATTACAGCAGAGCAGGAAGGTGAGCACATCGGAGATAGATGAGACAGATGATGACAGCTCCGTACACAAGGTGGATCACAGGCCAGTAACACAAACAAGAGCTGCCAGGATCTATTGCAGCATCCCTCAGATTAAGCCACAGTAGAAGTAGCATTTCAGATAGGAGATCAGCAAGAGACATCACTATTCACATCGAAGATATAGTGTTATTTTTATCATAGACGAACAGATTTTACATACTGGAGGACTACTCTGGCTTCTCCAAATGTTGATGTTATAACACACACTGAAATGAAAGGAAGCACTTAAAAATGACATCTCTTCCCTGAAAGAAAAAATTATCAATAAAGTACAGTCTACAAAACCTCCTTTGCCAAAGGAATGTACGATGTTGGCTTCAAATTTGCCCAATTTGAAAGTGACTCTTTTTCAGAAAACAATAATGAAAAAGAATTTGGGAGAACTATTATACAGAAGAGGTATTTACTTTATCAGGATGCTGTCTGCATTACCATTCTTCATTGAGTTCACACAGTGAAGTGAGAAATTCTTGTTTTATGGAAACATTTATAAAGAACTGAAAGAGGGCTGGCTACAGCCCCTTTCCACACACTTTCTTCTCAGCTCACAGATAATATCCTTTCCCCTAAAACAAGGCTGAGAGAAAACAGTCAGCCACTTGGACAAAAAAAAAGTGCCAGACTCATGATAAACTGAACCAATCTTTGGAAGTCATCCTTCCTTGCAGCCAGAGGTACGTTAACTCACAGCTTGCATTCTTCACAGTTCTCCAGGGTCAAGAGACTCTACAATAAAACTCCATCCTTCTGGCAAACCCAAAGCTGTCCTAAGTAGAGAGAAGCCCAGCTCACAGAAACGCACAGTTGGGTTGCTATGACAGTGTTGACTAGCAAAGGGGATAAATCTATAGAGTAACCAGTTTAAAGAGCAAGAAGAGTATTTTTATTACAAGAAATTGCACAAAGGGATTTGAAGTTTTTACTTACATCCCACTGCATCAAACTATATGCATACCTTAGCATCCTACTTTGCTACATTCATATGTAATCATGCATATTATTAAATTTATAGAAGTTATATATTTCTGTAAGAGTTATGAGCATAAAATGGTCACTAAACACCATAGTTGAAGAAAACGTGGGAAAAATCACTACTACCAAATTCATAATTTTATTACATTACCAAACTACCTGCTTAATTTCCTGTTATTGTAAATAGAAAGCCTGATTGTTTCCTTTATTCCCACTCTCATGATGCCTCAAACCATTACATGAACTACAAGACTGACATGCAAAGCAGATGCAAGAAGCACCTCCATCAATTGCTGCAAATAAGGGAGAAAAATTATCCAAAAGTTACTTCTGTTGGCATTCTGTTGGACTTTCCAACAACTCAGACCAGAATGCATGTTTATTATAGCCAGTAAAACTGCAGAAATGTGTTAAAACAATAAGCTTCCAGCACAGAGAAGTTCTTCCAACACTCTGATCACAACATAGGTTACATTTACAAGGCTTGATATTAAGTTTCAGTTAAGTACACATAGGTACAGAGTTACAGATTTTATTCTTGAGAGCGCCTCAGTAATATCTCAGAACTGCTCCAACAGTTACTTCTTCATCAAACACAGCCTACCCACAGTTACTTCACTACTCAGCAGTAGCAGACAGACTAGCAGACTTTTGTTTCTTTACGTACACTGCACGTACCTTGCCTGGGTCAATCTTACAGATAAACTTGCAATCCTATGCGAAAAATTTTATGACTAAAGTTATGAAAAGTGACTTCCCATCAAACCAATATGAATGTCATTAATTCTAAACCCCTGCGTAGAGGATTAGAGTCTCAAAACTATACCCTCAGCAGTTCAGTATCTTGAAGGGTTTGTTCTGTTTTTTTAATATTCCAGTGTTATATTCCTTACATGGACACACTGCCAAGTGTTCTCACAGCTGACCGTAAAAATCCTTACCAACTTACACCACCATTCATTAGCACCCCTTCATGTAGAAATATTCCTAAATATTGTAAAAAGAAGGTTGAGCACACAGAAGTATTTGGATTTCATGCAGGAATTAGGACTCCTTGAGAATGACAATGGCTTACCTCCTCAAATCTATGGGCAGATTAAAATAATGTTTCAACAGTAGTCTTAACACTCTTCTGCTGATAACCCCTAAAGAAGAGGTATACCCCTCAGGATCTCAGCACTAAGCTGACTCCAAGTGGCATACTATTCTGGATGACCAGGATCCACAGCATGAGCATGCTAACAGGATTAGGCAAATGCTAATGGCTGGAGAGAAAAACTGAGAAATCTCTCCTGAGCTTAAAGACACTCATGCTCCTCAAAATAACAGAAAACAATTCAGTCCCAGATGTGTTCACTGCAGTCCATCACCAAAATGTTTCCAAAATCATTTCCAACTATTGCACAGTACTGAATAGCAGACAAAAACTCAGTTATCCCACACCAATATCCAACTACACATGGAACTAAAAATCACTTTAGACTACCTTCCTGTTTCAGGAATCTGATTTTCAAAAGAAAACTTTCTTGCTGAGCCAGAGCAAAAGCAGAGTACTCAACTTTCCTTCTGAGAAAAGAAATGAAAAATAACACTACCGCTTGACAACTTTTGGAAGTTTCCCGAGAACATGAGAGCTTGCACTACAGCTGACGTATCTGATGAAGCCTGCCAAGAAGTTCATCCAGATAATAACGCATTCCCAAGAGGCCTTGAGGAAGAAGGCCCTGGGGACACTTTCCTGGAGACTTAACCGTTCCTGTCCTCTTGGCACAAACCCAGCTACGTGATGGATCAAGGCAGCAGGCCTCTCAAAGCATGCTGCCACCCACCTGGCAGCCTGCTGCTCCTTCATTCTCCCTCAGGGCACCGTCAAAGGGGGCCATCAGAAAGAGGCTGCAGTTACTGTCTGCTGGCAAATCAGCCTGTTGCCCACTGCTTGTTTTTCCAACACTAATCTGGAAGTTATTTGTTCATACCGTGCACAGAACACAGGTTTTGAAAACTATCGACTGGAGAGTGTGAGTCAATCACACCAGGCAAGGAGCTGGCATTCTCCGCCCCCAGAAAAGAGCAAATAACCCACTGACCTAACATCTGGGAGCTGCCACTCTGCGTCACGGAACTCACAGTGCTGACACACACATCTGTCAGGCTTGGCTCTCTAAAAACCCATTCAGGCAGTTTGATCTTCACCACTGCTAGACAGCAGGCCTAAGAGATAAGAAAATGAGCACCTCGCCAAACCCCAGCTATCACCTTTTAATCTTATTAGTTCCAATCATTCTCGCAGATATTACCAATGTTTCAGTCCCCTAATGGCCCACAGAAAACTGGCAAGCAGTACAAACTCTTCCATACATTCAGGTGCCAAGTTACATTAGAAGACAGTGAAATGACGAGGAAGATATATTTACAACTTTTCAAAATAAATAATTGTTGATTTTGCCACCAAGAAAAGGCTGTGGCACACTTCATTATTTCAAGTGGCAAGAAACACGAGCTATGCTTCACTAAGACACACCAGATTCAGAGCTCATAATGACAAACACAAGGAATACGTGTCAGCCTCCCTTGTTTAGGCACTAATCCTTACCCCAGAAAGGGTCCCTACTTTCCACATGGCTCTGAGTTGCTTTTTGAAGGACTGGAATAATTGAATCGGAGCCCTGACTTCTAAAGTTGAGTAAACATCAAGAAACAAATGGTAAATTCACTGCTGAAAGGTGCAGCAAATACAAAGTTGATAGAGAAATTTATTCCAAGAAAAACAAGCAGCATTATGCTACAGTTACACTATAAGAAAATAATGGGTGTGCTCATCCAAAGATGAGAAGTCAGTTTCTGCGATGCTGTATCCCAGCCAAAGGATCCCTCTCTCGGCGTAAGGGAGATGTCAGCAGCAGGTAGGCAACAAGCTGTGTTACACAACCAGAAATCAGATATACAAAATGATTTTTTGACTGCCTACGTGTTATTTTACCTCTGCTTCGGACTCACGAGCACTAAGCACAATTTTTCTCAGGCAGAAGCCAGATATTCCCTCTCCAAATAGCCTGGCTTCGGAAGGAGCATGGTGGGGATGAAACCTGATCACAAGACATCAAGTTGCACGTGAAAGGGGGAGGAAAAAAAAAAAACTCCGCCAGAAATTCATTTCAAAGCCCCGAACGCACCAGGGCGGATGGGCCTTTTACTCCTCATCCCTTCGGCAGGACTCCGGCCCGAACGCTCCTGCCCGCTCGTCGTGCCGCGCAGCCCCGGCCCAGCGAGCCGGCCTCGAGCGGAGCATCCCCGCAGCCAGGCCGGGCCCGCAGCAGGGCGGCCAGGCCGGAGTGCCGCCGCCCGCCGCCAGCCGTCCCCACCGGGATCGAGGCCGTGCGGNCTCCGCCGCCGCCGCCTCCCAGGGCTCCGGAGCCAGCCCGCCGCGCGCAGCATGCCGGGAAGCCGGGGCTGGCCCCGCCGCGCCCGGGAGCGGCCCGGCACGCCCCGCCGCGCTTCCACGAGGCGCCCGGAGAGCGGAGCCCCCCGCGGGGGACGCCCCTCGGGCTTCGTCCGCGGACCGGACTGCGCCTTTCCCTAACCCCGGCGGGCGGCCCCCAGGGTCCCTCTGCTGCTGCCCGCCGGGGGCTGGAGCCTTCCTCCGCAACCCCCAACGCGTCCGGCTCAGCGAGAAGGCGGACTCGGAGGGTTTTTATTTGGTTTTATTTTGTCGTAAGTCGGATTTGTGCCCTGACGCGTCTGCTCGCAGTGAATTAGTGTTTTCATTGTTAATGCCATCGTGCTTTTGAAATGAGTGGCCCTATTGCACAGGTGTGGGGCGACTGTGACTATTTCATAGCGTGACACGGGTTGTGTCACCTGCGCACCTCAACACAGTTAGGCAATCACAGAATCATGGGAAGTCCCGAGTCGGAAGGGGCCACGAGCACCATGGAGTCCAACCCCCGGCTCCGCACAGAAGCACCCAAAATCCAAACCCTATGTCTGAAATCGCTGTCTACACGCTCCTGAACTCCGTCCCTCGGGGCCGTGCCCACTGCCCTCTGCGGCCCGTCCATGCCCACCGCCCTTTGGGGCAGAACCGTTCCCTGACCCCCAGCTGCCCCTCCCCTGACACAGCTCCATGCCGTTCCCTCGGGCCCTGTCGCTGTCACACAGAGCAGAGCTCAGCGCTGCCCCTCCGCTCCCTGTGAGAGCTGCAGCCGCCATGAGGGCTCCCCTCAGCTCCTCTGCTCTGGGCTGAGCACACCCAGTGACCTCAGCCACCCCTCGCGTGTCTTGTCCTCCACACCCTTTACCATCTTTGTAGCCCTGCCTTGGACAGTCTCAAATAGCTTTCTGTCCTCCTTATATTGTGGCGCCCAAACCTACACGCAGTGTTTGAGGTGAGGTTGCTGCAACACAAAGCAGAGCAGGTTATATTCTGCTGAGATTAATAGCTTTTTCACAGGACTTACTGTGGTCACCGCCTCTGTTCCCCAGCCATGTCCTGCTGCTTCACTTCACGTCCTCATTGCCATCAATAAAATTTATCCCATGATAAGAATTTGACTCATAGGATGTGTCACATTGTGCCTATTCTTGCTGTCACATGAAACTCATTATCCTGAAAGGCTTGTTTAATTACTGTAGACTAGTTGGGTAGCAAATTAAGCAAAAAAACGGGTAAATATTTGTGTGTGAGGAGGGAAGAGTCACAGACATCAGAAAGTAATCTTGGCACACCACAAGACTGCAAATGAAAATTAAAGAAGGTACTGCTAATATTTGCAGTGCAGAAATACTTGATGAAATCAATAGCCCTAACTACGCTCAATACTGAATGTAATTGTGTGCATCAGGCAGAATTTTTACAATTAAAATACACCGCAAGCCTCTTCCCTTAGGGATTTGCATTCATTAGGCACTTTTTATTTTACTTAATTTTTTTTCCAGGATCTTAGGCTCTTTTTCTTTCCCTGTGCTGCAGGTCAGCATTGATCTGCTGCTTAGGACAGACTCCTTTTCAGGAATTTAGTATTCTCTTTTTAGATTCTGCCTCAGTTTAATGACATCTGCTTGGTATTCTCAGAGGAGGCTTTACCTCCTCACTGTTCATCATTGCCCATTGTGTGCACAGGAGACATACAGTACATGTTTCAGAACCTGTTTTATCCCCTCCTTTTCTGCCCTTCCCCCTGACAGGTTTCAAAATGAATTCTAAGATTCATTTTAAAACAAGCACTGTAGTCTCATAGTAAGAGCAAACATGAGAGATGTGGGGAGCTTGAGCTTTAGACTCACTTCAGCCTGAAAGAATTCCACCCCATTTTATTTCCAGGCAACACACCATTCAACATTTTGAAACAAGTACTGTATACTAAGGGAGCATTTTAAGGCTTTATAGTTACAGCTGGTGCTCTGTTTCTATAACTTTTTTGGTTGGTTCATTTTTTTCTGTTGAATGCAGTCTGAAGTGCAAAACTCTTTCAAGTACTTGATACTATGCTGCATCTCCCTCGTTCCTCTGTCCCACGGCTCTAATGCTATTCCTTGCACAGTAATGGACAGTGGTTAGAGTGCTCTTCCATGAAGTGTGGGCTTTGCCTTCTCAGACAGAGATGGTTGTGGAAACCAGCTTTTCCACTTAATGTGTGAGTAGTATAAAGAGCATGCTATTAAGAAGGGCGTGTTAAGCTTCCTTTATTTTATGTTGTTCAAAATGTTTCTATTATTTCCTACTGCATCTGAAATGAGACTCATACTGCCTAAGTCAGCTATCTGAAAGTAAGGAATCTAGTAGAAGGGCGCAGTGTCAAATTGCATCTAATTTCAGGGTAACTACAGCTGATACGGACTGTAGCAGTACTGCACTCTCTGTGCCCACAGTGCCCACAACTATGTGCTGCCACCATGTTTCTCATATCAGATTTGGAATTTGATCCAATTCATTTGTGGCTGCACAATCAGCACTGAAGAGTTCCCTGTTGGATCATGTCACTCATCTTCCTCACCTTGCAATTGGATCCCATGCAAAGGAAGAGCTGGGAAGGAATTGCTGAGGACTGTATACCAGCTTCACCAAACTGGATCAAGAAAAACTGGTATGTCCAGGGGATTATTCATCCATGTCTATTTCAGACCTCCTTCTGAAGATGCCCTCTGCAAAGGGTTATTAATTTCATAGAGGAATTTATCTGCCCAACAGTTTTCTGAGGTAGTACTTGTCTTTAGATAGAAAAGAGTTTATCTTTAGGTAAACTCTTACAACAGTTTATTATTTGTTTTCATTTTCAATATGTACTACTTTCATCCAAACAGAAGAGCCTTCAAACATTGGTGCAGACGTCTTCTGTTTTGGCAGCGTTACCCTTTTATATATCGCACTACTGTTGAGATACTGCTACATGAAAAAGTGTACATTCAGTTAATTGACAATGCAATGCTATTAGCTAACACAGAGTTAGAGTGGTTTCCTAAAAGACCACTTCAACATATTAATCTTCTAATTTAACAACAGTGATGTTTAAAATCTTCTAGTCATTGTCACTGACAACATTTTGAAATTAGTAGACAGTGCAGGTCTGTCTTTGTATTCTGTAGCAAAACTAACAACATGCACTGTCAGACCATTTGTTGAAGATGGGCAGCTACCCTCTGAGAAATTTACCAAAACCAACAATACATTACTTCTGAGCCACTCAGTATTCATCTCATACTGATGAAGCACTTGTGAAACTACACACAAATGTTAGTGCAGTGCCTTTTTTTTTATTGCTTGTTAAACCATGCAGAATGTTGATGCCTAGGTAACTGCTCATTTTTGTTGCTGTTGTTTGTTTATCTAATGTATTTTTTGTTATTACATTTTTGACAAGAGTTTGTCCTTTTGAAGCACAGTGCCAGATTCTGATGATTCACTGTAAAACATTTCCCTGTAGTCTTTTGTTGGGAAAGGATACTCGGAAACAGCAGTTTGTAAATGAGACTGCTAGGGAAGTTTTAATATTTTTAAAGATCGCTCAGTTGATACACATCTACATTAGACAAGCATATTTTTTAGAGGAAAACAAAACCATTGTGTCCATTGGAGGGAAGGTTCACTGAGGTTGCTGTTCCCTGGAGGGGTATTACACTTGGTATCCCCATTAATTTTAGCACATATTAGTTTGCTAGCTGCTGCACTGTGAAGATAAGGTGTATAAAGTCAGTTCAGAATATTGTTAACAAGGAGACTGATATGAAGACCAGTGGTAGTCTCTGGAATCAGTCTCACTGACCTTGATTTTAAAGGCATTTTCACTGCAGTGTATTGCGTATATTGCTTTCAGAACTGGAAGCTGAGCAGAAAATAAAATCAAAAGAAAAGAGGAAGGTTCGGAATGGAGAAAGTGCCAGCAGACCATTTAATCACAGGCTGTGCCTTTGACAGGGCAAGTACAAGATGTTTTGGATGGCATACAAGATGCTGTAGTGCATAAGGATACAATGATATGACTAAGACAAAATTTTTCCCAGTCACGAGCCACATGTAGGTATTCCAAGCACTAGACTACAGTGATTTGCTTTCCATCTATCAGTGTATTTTTTGTCTTAGTATTTTGCAAGTACCCGAATTGCTTACTTAGGGTATTCTTACATATTTCTTTAAATAAAGAGAGTGTATGAAACATACCAAAATAGTGTCTTGTGTTATACAAGAAGTTGGGCAGTCGGGCTAAGATTATTTAACTGTCGGTTTTGGCCTCAATATTAGTGAAGTATACAAGTAGAATTACATGAATTATACAGTTGGATTTCCCTCAAATACATATAACTTTAGAAGTTTAGGCAAGCAATTAAATAATAATTTTTTTATTACTATTTGTCCTGACCACATTGAAAATTGTGACGTGTAAATTTTTAGTTAATATTTGTTGGTGCCGGAAAATAAAGTTAATGCCTTCCTACTTTTTCTCCATATTCAAAGCCCTACTTGCAGCTCACTATGTAATAGTTCATATGTTTACATTGTAGTTTTCATAAACGATAACAAATCCATCAAAGTTAAACATGAAGTAGTGGTTGCAGTATTTGCTTTAGTAAGGTTGTAATGAAGCTTTGTGACATTCCTGCAGGAAGCAGGAATGTGTGAGCTGTTGGAACTTCTGGGTGCCTGGGCTTTCCTGGGATGCTGGCAGCAGCATCACTCTGTGCCACTTTCCTGATGCTGCCATGGGGAACCACTTGTCCTAATACTTTTTTTGGCACCAACAGCTGTTCTTAATGTGGCCAAACCAACTACACCCAATATGGTCACTCTTCTTTGCTGAACACTTAGACTAGATTTCAACCAATGACAAGGTTAAAATTAATCTCTACCACTCTACTAACAAAGAAAACAGAAATACTTCCACCAACCGTAGTGAGTGTTACACTGGAACTCTATGCCCTTGATAAGGAGTCCTTGTGAACTCAAGTACTTGAAATAAAGCTAAATGGCAAGCAAAGACTGCGCATGCTCTGAAACTAGTAATGGACACAATATCCTCTAGAGAAAGTGTAGTGATCATGCAAGCAAGTTAGTGTGGAAATACACTGGGAATCAGAAGGTTTTTAATATCACTGAATCGCATATTTGGTGAGCCCTGTGACAAATCAGCACAATACGTGCTGACCACATAACAAAGCTTCTTTGTTTAAGAGAAATATTATATACTATTGGGAAGGAAATTTATTTACACTGACAGTTCATTTTATACATATACTCTGCTTTACAACAATGAACAGTATTGTAGAAGTTAATGGCACTCATTTTGTATGTCTCTCCATATAACAAGAATATTAGCAGAGTTAATTTTTTGATAGAGTCTGCCCACAGGGTGTGCAGAAAAGCCAACTGCACAGACTCTGGAACTGGTGTATGTATCAACCTGTCCAAGCCTAACAGTGCAACAAAATGTCAGGGCTGTTAAACAATGGTAGAGTCCAAAATATCCCATGAAGAAAATATTTATCATACAGAATCCCATTAGTCTGTTATAGCAAAAAGCACACTGAGTTTGGATAAAGCAATTTCACATAAGGAGGTATTCATCTCCCTTTCACGTGTGCATCCTTCAGCACTGCAGTTTGAATTATACTTTTGTTTCTGAAGAGAACAAAATAGGACAATAGACAATGGCAGCTCAAACCGGTGCTTTTTGAATACATAGATTCAACAATTTTCATACGAGTTCTAAGTGTTCACACCAGAATTTTTACATTTTTATATTTTCATATTAGGAATATAACTTTCTACTTCAGCATGTGTTCATGACACTTGTTTTCCTTCAGTGGCTGATAAGTGATAGAGTCAGAGGCTTAATGTGAATCATTTATCTTGTGATAACAGTACAAATCTCTAACTGCTTCAGATGTACCAAACAGACATCTAGTTTTTTCCACAAGACTTGCAGTACGTTCTACACCACATCTTTTGAAAGCATTTCCTATCCTATTCTGATAGCAGTAAAGAATATCATAGATAGATGCACCTGGATGAAATGAACAGCAAGTGCATAAATGCTGTGTTGCTCATTCTAGACACAGCTGAATTCTGATTACTTGTATTCACCCTTGAATACCACACTGATTAATATCACAGAGCTGAAGTAGTATGCAAGTACTATATATAAGTCTGTCCTCTCAACATTTTGTCCTAGCAAGGTGTGTTAGGAATATTCAGTGAAGACAAGGCAGGAGGACAAGCAACACTTTACTTGTTAGCATTTTAACAATTTCTTTAGTACATAGTTATCTGATATTCAGCTATTTTGAAACATAAAAGGTAATCTCGTGATGCTGCAGGGCTCATTCTAAGTAATTTCTGAAGTATTTCATGGTAGGTGACCTTTCCCTTCCATAGTGGAACTGATAAGTCACTGTATTTTCACAGGACTGACACTTCAAGCAATGTTCCCATATTGGATAGGTACATCTTTTAACATAATATCATTACAGAATACTGCTTGAAAAAATATTCTCTTAAAAACGTCACCTTGTGTTCCTGGAAATAAATTAATAAAAAAGACTATTCAGGTTTACAAGGTCTTGAATATCTATTTATGCAATAGGAAACCTATAAAACAAACATACGTGGATAATAATTTATATAATGCAATTAATGTGTAAGCTTATTAAGTTCCATTGATTAAATGTCTGTGTATTAACACAAATATGCCTTACGAATCACTGTGAGATTTTTTTTAGGTTAAAAGATGCTGGCCACAGTCAAAATATTAGAAGAAGATATTGCACTCTCAAAGAAATTGACAGTGAAATAATTTTTGAAAGCACAAGAAAGAAGAGATCAACAGAAAATTTGTGAAAGGAAATTATGTTTAACTAATTTATTTTAATTCCTGGAACATGTCATTAAAAGGATGGATTAAAAAAAAAAAAAAAAGACAAGTTACTTATGTCACTAACACATTTTGAGAAGGCTGCTAAAAGAAAGTCACACAGGAGCTACCAATGATATGAAGCAGTTGTGGGCTAGGGAACAAAATATCTCCATGGATTAAAATATGGGAGAAAGAAACAGACAGCAAGTAAATGAAAAATGCAGTACTAGAACAGAAACTGTGAAATACTTATCCTCGGTAATTAAGTTTTTAATTGACTAAATCAATTCAAAACATATGATTATACTGCAAATAATTTGTGCGTCTAGAATCAGTGTCTTTGAGAAATAAATAATGAGAATGATAGTAATGCAGAATTTTAATGAAAATAAATCAACCATTGCTCATCAAATTTCAAAAGATTCTTTATAGGAGTATGAAAAACATCCAAGGAGGGATTTTAAAACCAAAAATTTGTACTTCAGAAAACAAATAGGATTTTTTTCCCTTGAATCTGCTGTGGAAAAATCTTGAGAGAGAAATGGCAAATGAATAATATTGCATAAATTACAATTAATGTTGAATTTATATCAAGTAATGAGTTCCTCTTTGTGTCATAATTTAAGATCAGAAAGCCATTAGTGAAGTCACAAGCTGGCAAATTCAGATTGTACAAAAACACTTTTCATGTAACACGCGTTTAATGTGTTGTATCCATTTCAACAATGCATTATGAAACAATTAAGCAAGGAAGGTCTGAAGAAAGAAGTGAAGCTGTGGGGAAAAAAAAATGTTTTAGCTGGGTAACAGGGATACCCAGAATTAGTAAATATGGAAAATGTTTTCAAACCTACAGAGTTGGAACTAATTTATGTGTTACATTAAGATGAAAGCTAGGCTCATATTAACCAAGGATTTGTCTACTACATTGTTTCTTTGCATTCACCTGGAGCACAAGGTTGGCAAAAGGTTTTAGATTAGGTCATTTAATCCTGCATGTGAATTCCAATGTCTAGATTTTCTAACTACAGTATTCTCAACTGATGACTACTTGAACATGAAAAGTGCCTGTGTATACATGTAACTCGGGTACTTAGTGTGGTCTTAGCAGCACACACATGGTGTCATTGCTGCAGTATGTCAGTGCCTGCATGGTATGAAGCTGAAAGCTGAACATCTGCATGCATGCTCTGGTGAGGACGAGGAGAGACTTAGATTCTGCATACCACATCTGCTAACCTTATCCATGGTCTGAGAACTTAGTGTTTAACGATGAGATGCTTTTCCCATGCTAACAGAGGTAAACTTAAATTCTTGAAAGCTGTTGCGATTGATAACGTAACATTTTAGAGATGGTTCTGAAATGGCTCACTTGTGCATCTGTGTGCCTGTGTTTATGAGATCTAGTCCATGTGGCAGTGGTTGCAGTGATGTGCTGTGGAGATAAATAGCTCTAGGCTGTGTGTCCACCACCCAGAGCTGCTGGCTGCTAGCACAAACTGAGACAAGTGTCAGGGGAGTATGGCCTGCAGCGCAGCGGGACCATGCCTCAGTACCACTGCTCTGGGTCCAGAATGCTCACCACTCCCTGTCCAGGTGCTGTTTCCATGCACAAAGGTTTTGTGCATGATTTACAGTTTTAGACAACATCCGTATACCAATCTTATCCTTCGGTCCATCAGCTGGGTTCTCTTCAGACCTTTGGAAGGACTTTGTATCCTTGTCAGGTGTCTGCTTCAGCCTCCTGCATATCCACAGGGTGATGCCGGGACGTGCCAGGTTGGTTGTGCAGGCAGCCAATCTCTGGGGTGATCCCCTCAGGTAGAGACCCAACCACTCATCTTCTCATCGAATAACCTCAGAGCTTAGTGTGTAAGACCCCCAGCCATTTGGGTGGGTAATTGCTCGGCACTGATGAAGCTGAATCTCAAGTGCTGTGTTCAGTTTTGGGTCCTTCACTTCAAGAAGAAGACATTGAAACCATGGAGCTTGTCCAGAGAAGGACAGCAAAGTGGATGTGGGTTCTGGAGCATTAGTCTTATGAGGAGCAGCTGAGGGAACCGAGATTGTTCAGACCAGAGGAGGCTGAGGGCAGACACTGCTCTCTACAATCACCTCAAAGGAGGTAACAGCAATAGGATGAGAGGTAACGACCTTAAGTTGCACCACAGAGGTTCAGGTTGGATATTAGAAAATATTTCTCCTCTGAAAGACTGTTGGGCTGTTGGAACAGGATGCCCAGGGAAGCGCTGGAGTCACCGTCCCTAGAAGTACTCAAGAACTCGGAGATGCGGTGGTGACAGGTTGACAGTGGCCTAGATGATCTTAGAGGTCCTTNTGAGCGGGGCGAGCCCTCGCCTGCCCGGCATTGCCTAATACGGTGCAGCGTTACCAGCAGCGAGCGCGTCATCCCCGAGCTCGTGGCGGAGGTTAAGTATAGCCGGGCCAGGAATGCCGGCGGGGGTGCCGCGCGGGTGCGCGCTCTGAGCCGCTCCATCCAGCGCCGCCCCGCGCCCGGCGGACGGCTCTGAGCTCCCGGAGCCGCGGCCGGCGGTGTCTTGGTGCCCCGGGGGCTCCGGTGCCTCGGGGTACTTCCACCTCTGAAACTGTGCTCCTTTAACTAACACCTGTCATGTACGTGAAACAGAGACCTCCGCTGAGTGCTTTCTTGCACGACTCTTGCCATGGATTTTTGTATTCCGCACTTAGTTTCGGGGAGAGGTGCTGATGCCGTTTGTCCTTCTTCCTCCTGCCCCATCCTCTGTTGTCATTGGGGGATTTAGACTTACTCACCTGCGTAGTTTGTGTGAATGCAGAGTATTAAGAGGGATGGATGCATGCTTATCATTTTTTTCAAACAGGTGCGATTTAAGAGAAAAATAAAACTTTGGAGGAAAAAGTCATTCCAGTGGGGCACCACCAGTAAATGGGAACAAAGCAGTTCTCCAAAGAGTTCGGTATAGAAGTGTATTTCTAGAATTGTAACTGCCTGCCTGACACAGAAGTGTCTGTTAACAATCAACCTAATGCACAATTGCATCTTTCTAATAAAGATTAGAGGGACGCTTTCAGAGACAAAAATGACACATCACTACCTGGCTCTACTGAAAGTCCCAGCAGAAAATTTTATCTTTACTACACCAATTTTTTTTATCTCCTGCTGATTTACAATATTCACTACCAGGGCTTTCCTGAAATCCAAAGTCAAAGCCACTGAAAGCTAAATGAAATAATTGTCAGGGGTTCCAAATGTCTCAGTAATTATTTAAGACAAATGTGTTTGCAGTCTTTGCTTCTGAGCGTAGCCCATGACTGCTCTCTGCAGCCCTTTTGTGACAGAACAAAGCATGGGAAGTGTCTGCTTAGA